>LAPY01002297.1:15943-27854 GCA_000970635.1 Eragrostis tef
CAGCACCTCCTCGTCGCTTTGCATATTCGTCGTTGAAGAAACTGCGCTTCGAAAAGCAGTAATTATCTTTCTTTTCATTCCATTTGGTAAGGTTTGATTGTGTTGACAAATGCAGCATCCTGGTGCTACTAGAAGCCCAAGTTACTTCGTAGGTCGGGTCTCTGCAAACTGAATCTTGTTTGGGAAAGCGGCGTTTAGATTGGTGACGCCTACACGCCATTCTTCATTGTTCTGCGTTTGCCAGAGAATCCAGGTAAGTGAGCACTAGAAAGAGAACTGGCCAAGCTGAATTCAGTGAGTTGTGAGCCTGTTTAGACTTCTGTGTGAGGAGTTCGATCCTTCATGATTGTCCTCTGCTTGTTGCCTCCGAATCAAGGAAGTCTTCCTTAACCTCTGCTTCCTTATCCGCATCATCATCCTGATTGGCAGTCTTCATCCTTCGTCGAGCATACCGTCCCGGTTGATGTTCTTCGTAGAGTCCGCATGGAAGCATGTTACTCTACATAACTATCCACCATTGTGGACGCATATGTGTAGTTATTTAGCATATGATATATTTACTGACCAGTGTCGTCTTGTAGGAAAAACTTAAATATAAGTAATATTATGTGGTGATCTGTCAAATAAATTTGTTTGATCCTTCTGTCAAAACTGCTAGCTAAATGACGGCTCCTTCCTGCAAACAAATGTGTGCTTGTTTCTGATTCTGTCGTTTGTTTGGGATCATCAGTGGCATGCTGATTTTTTTTTCCTGGGGTGTGTCTGCTTACGGGCTAAGTTTGCATGAGCTGTTCAAGATGTGACACATGCGTCAGTTGTTCAGCTTTGTTCCTAGCGTGGTCTTTTCCGGGATTGCGGAATAATTGTGCTTGTTCACTGTAGTCATGCGTAGCTAACAGGTCTGCACTACCTTTTGGATGTGCGATCTAGGGATGATCCTAAATTCCTGATCTTGTTAGCACGGACGCATTTCTTGGACTTGATCTGATGGCCAGGATGTGCGATATAGGGACCAGAGTACGGTTCACTTTTCAAAAAGCGTGCAAGCACCGAGTAGGCCGGAGATTTCTCTTTTGTATAGCCTAGGCCGCTCCCGTCAGAAACCGAAAGGAGGCGGCCGCGTTCGTCTGCGTAGGACCAGAGAGCACGAAACGTGGCCCGCAAAACGCCGTGTCGCCGGCATACTTCGGAGGCTCGGAGCAAAGTGTGTCCCAGGAGCTGAAAAAACAACGCAGTGAGAGCGGCGACGACTCGAGGATTGGTCCCTCGTGGGTTAGGTGGAGCAGCAAGCGCATGCAGTGACGGCGAACTGCGGGAAGCCGGCAAGGCCTGGTGAGCGCGGACGTTGACGGCGCTGTCCGTTGCCACTGGCAAGCGCGAGTAGTTGATGCAAGGCGGGAGTTCGTTGTAGAAAAACCTTAGCTTTCTCCGAAGTGGTCGTCATGCCTCGGAGCCACGTCAAAGCTACAGGCTATGTCCATGGCTTCATACCATTTGCTCAAAAGAACTGAATATAGGTGTAGCTTTTAGGGCATATAAGCACCTACATATATATCTAATAATTAACTAATTGTTTTCCTTAATCAATGCAAGGTACTTAGAAGAAGTAATTGAAGAAAAAAAGATTGTTAACAACATGCAAAAAGACTCTCTCCTACAATGCGTAGGTGCTTACTAGGTCCAACCACCTTGCTAAATACCTTAAGCATCATATGCTAACTTAATTGAGCATGCTTAGTGTTAAAAATAGATCGATTTTTTTGCTTAAGTACCGCTATAAACACCTTCGTTGTACATGCTCTAAGAACCTCCATTGTATATGCTCTTATTATTTATTACGACGGATACAAGGCCAGCTTTATATTTTTGAAGGCATAGGGGCGAACACGACATTAAGGCTACATTTATATATACTTCACTAACAAAACATATAGAGTACAATGGTAAAGACAAATCGACACCAAAATAAACCACTAACGAGATTAACTTCTAACAGTTTCTCAACACCTAATTAAAATAACAATGAAAATTCTTAACAAAAATTAGAGCTAATATTTTACCTCGAATAAGAAGGGAAGTCCAAATATTCCATCAGCATCACTTGGAAATCAACCTTGCGCATTAATCAAAAAAAAAAACTACCTTGAGCATTTATTGATGCAGAATCATTAAAACTAGCATAAAAGATTAATATTTCTAAGCTATTCTTCCTTTTTGCAGCACATAGACTAGTAATTTATACGGGAAAGACATAGAAATTGACAAATTAACAGGTAGAGATTTACCTTACTCTAGAACTAAACAGAGGTTATATGCGCCTTTGCGGCAAGCCATCAACTGCGATCAGAGAGACGAGAAAAACCTCGAAGATAAAGTCAATAAGTTTTGAGAACAAACAGAAGAATTTTCAGCGGCTCAATCCTGATGAGGGGATAAGGCGAGCCGTACTGCGGACGGAAAGATGAACATGTGCTAGATGGGCAGGAGCAATCCATCGATCGATGACCAGACAAAACCATCTGATCATGGCTTTCCTTGGATTGCGTAGGCTTTATTTTCTTGCAAAAAAGGTGATCATTCTATCTGCATAAATTTTCAGGGGCCTCTGCCTGGGTTGAGCCATAGGCAATCGCCATCCTAAAGCGAGCTCTGGATCGACGATAGGCAATCGCCATCCTAAAGCGAGTTCTGGATCGATGGAGATTTGCCCCAAAACATTGGATATAGATTCGTCCACCTCCAACCCTTTATCCTCCTTCGACACCCTTCTTTTGGCCTAGTATACACTCTACATGGAACATTAAAATGTGTATGCGATGGCTGGGGATGAGGTGCTCGAGGGGCATGAGCCCCCACCCCACCCCACCCCCACCCGACGTCCAAAAAGTAAGAGAAAAAAGGGTGATTTGTGCCTTTGCGACAAGCCATCAACTGCAATAATCAATCGCGACAAGCTTGTCGAGGAAACCTTTACACACCTCTATAACCAATTATGCTTCCGCCATGTGTTTCTAAGAATTATTAGACATCCATAGCTTCCTAGAAAGATGAGTACGTAATTGTTGTTTCCTAACCGATATGGATGCATACAGTAACTCTCTCATCAGAAAATATCATCAGTAGAGTCAACAAAGGTGTCACTGAAAAGACATGATGGGCGCTACTACATACGCAAGTGAAATACCACTCTTGTCATGACGTGGGTTGAGAAAGAAATCTACTAGGCTTTTTGAAGCAAACAAAGAACTCCGATATTTTGACTTTAGATTTTTGCTGTGGCATCAAAATTTTTCCAAGAGGTTGAATCCTATTATAAAATTCCTCTGCATTTCATATCGAACAAGCTATGCCATTGGAATTCTGGAGTTCCTAAAAGTGAATTTCTTGGTATACTTTTTTTTTTTCAAAGAAGGTCTAAATCGATCGAGGAGCAGACACGAAAACGTTGTAATAAATTATTTTTGGAAGTCGGTGTACAATTTTTTGGTCGAAAGAAACGTTCAAAATGTAGAGCACAAATTTTACTTTCTATTCCACATAGAACCCGGAGTTCCTGAGAAATGTGTTAAATTCCCATTTATACCCTCAAGGACCGTTTGACCGTTGACTGTTTCATTCAAGTGGTCAAGCCCAACCGGAGCGCACGGCGTGACACGGTCTTCGCCCACCAGCAGTTCCATACTTCCATTCCCTCCCCTTCGGCGCTCTCCCCTCCTCGGACTCTGCGCCTTCGCGGTACCGGGCGGCTGCTCCGGCGCCGGATGAGCGAGCTGGGCGGCGTCCCCTCGGTGGTTTTCTGTGCAAGCTGCCGGTTGCTGTAGCGGAGTAGTTGCGTGCGGGCCCCATGAGGTTTGGGTCCAGGAGGAGGGTGGAGGACGAGGTGGCCCTCACGAGGCAGAGGACCGTCAGGTGAGCGCCGCGCATGAACTGATTGCTGCTTTGCTGTCTGGTATCGTTGCTCGTGGGCTTGGAATGGATGTATTTTGGGGACTTCGAGAGGTGGTTGGTGGCGTGGCGTGGATGTTATTGAAAGCTTAGCGATATGGACAGGTTTGCTGATAATTTTCTTATTTGGGACGGGAGGGGGCAAGAACAGCAATCACGTTGGGTTGTATGCCGGCTTGTTGCTTTACTGGTTTGTAGTAGCTCATGAACTCGTAACTCCCTTGTCAAACTTGGAATTGAGTTCTGATTTTGGTTTCTTGTAGGAGTGATTATCGAGTCGAAGAGCTGTCAGGATTAGTTCGCTCTAATAGTGTTCATGTAGTATGTTCCGCTGATTTGACACCCTGTTTTTAAAACACTTGCTTCGCTGATTGTAATGGATTAACTTCTTGCGAGTAGAATTAATAAAGGAACTAGAACTAGCGATGCTCATGAGTCATGATGAACTCCTGTCTGTGCTGATGAGTGATGAACTCATTGCTGAACCGTGCAATGTGTAACAGTGTTTTTTTAAAACCTTTTTGGCCAATTCTAATGCTACTTTCATTCACAGGTTCCATGATGAAAAGGCAAAACCAACTATTCCAATTCACCAGAAGCAGGCGGAGCTAGCTGCCAGCAGGCTTGGCTTGGGGAGTTCGGGGAAAAACAAGCTTTTTGTGGCAGGACATAATTTGGGGTTCAGCAAGATTATTGATCCGTCCAGCGATTTCATCTTGAGATGGACCTATATCTTCCGTATAACATGCTTCATCGCTCTGTTCATGGACCCTCTGTATTTCTACGTGCCTAAAATCGTCTACGGCCCAAGAACTTGTGTAGGGGAGGATAGACGCCTGGCCATCATCGTTACTGTGTTCCGATCAATTGCCGACCTCTTCTATGCCATGCATATTGTGATAAAGTTCAGGACTGCGTATATTAATCCTAGCTCGACATTAGGGGTTTTCGGTCGAGGTGATCTCGTTACAGATTCTAAGGACATAGCAAAGCAGTATTTGAGGTCTGACTTTGCTGTTGATCTGGTAGCCTCATTGCCTTTACCACAGGTAATTTGGCTCCTTCTGTCACTGAATCCTGCAGTCTGTTGATTTCATTCAATGGTTACTTTGGAATTACCAAAAAATCATTTTATTTTGTAAGATATTAGTCAATTGTTTTGTTGTCGGTCATGGCACACCTGCTCTCTTATGATTTGTTTTTCATACATTAAGGCAGGGTTTCTCTTACTCTAAAAGATTACCCTGTTCTCAAATTTTTCTCCTTAGAACAACAGTTGTACTTAAAAAATGAACTACGATTTCTGCCCTGACGTCAATTATTTGAGAATGGAGGGAGTATATTATACAGAAGATAACATGCTGCGAGCTTGTAGATTGTGATACTATCTGATGTCTACTTTTTGAATCATAGCTGTTTCTGACTATCATATATATGTTTGTTTTTCTTACATGCAGATCATTTTTTGGTCTGTGATACCAGCTATCAAATATTCTTCGTCTGAGCATGACAGTAATATAGCGAATAATAGAATAATCAAAGTTACTGGAACTTTTGCGAAGACTGCTTGGCAAGGAGCTGCGTACAATCTGCTGTTATACATGATTGCGAGCCATGTATGATCCTTATCTGAATAATGCTTGCTGTCTCACATTATTCCATATCTTGAAAATCAGCACATTACTTTTGGGTTGTGCTACCAATTTTTATGTCTCCCAATTGTATAGTGGAACTTCTCAAATGAAGTCTTCTTGCAGGTTTTAGGAGCACTGTGGTACTTGCTATCCTTTGACCGCCAAGCCTCATGTTGGAAAAGATATTGCAGGCAGGAAACTAATGAAACTGGTTGCCAACCCTGGTATCTTAGTTGTGTCTTAAAACCGGAACCGGATCCAAATTGGGCAAATAAGACTTCGGTGTTTACTAGCTGTAATGCTAGTAACGATAGTATCAGTTTTGATTATGGTATGTTCAAGCCATTGTTATCCAACAAAACTGCTAGTCAGAGCTTCCTGAAGAAGTACTTCTATTGCCTTTGGTGGGGCTTGCAGAATCTAAGGTATGTGTTATGATCACGATCAGATAGGAGAGAGATTGGAGAATTGAGAGGAGAAGGAGAGGGAGAGAGGGGATCAGCAGCTTCTTGCAGGTTTTAGGAGCACTGTGGTACTTGCTATCCTTTGACCGCCAAGCCTCATGTTGGAAAAGATATTGCAGGCAGGAAACTAATGAAACTGGTTGCCAACCCTGGTATCTTAGTTGTGTCTTAAAACCGGAACCGGATCCAAATTGGGCAAATAAGACTTCGGTGTTTACTAGCTGTAATGCTAGTAACGATAGTATCAGTTTTGATTATGGTATGTTCAAGCCATTGTTATCCAACAAAACTGCTAGTCAGAGCTTCCTGAAGAAGTACTTCTATTGCCTTTGGTGGGGCTTGCAGAATCTAAGGTATGTGTTATGATCACGATCAGATAGGAGAGAGATTGGAGAATTGAGAGGAGAAGGAGAGGGAGAGAGGATCGGCAGCCCTAGGGCTAGCCGCCCTAGGCGCATGGAGAAGGGAGCGGCGGCGGCATGGAGGCTGGAGAGATTAGGGTTTAACCCTTTAACTATTGCTTACCCTTTATTGATAGGCTGCCCTTCTTTATATAGAGGGGGTACAACTTGACCCCTAAGTAATCTATTACAATCCGGAAGACTCTTAACTAACTTAATGGGCAAAGCACCCCTTGTGGGCCCTCTGCTACTTAGCGCCGGTACTATTCACGGGCGTGAACAGTACCCTCCTGGACTCCTGGGTAGCCGGCTGGGCCATGGGCCGCATCTAGTCCATAACAGTATGACTTTAGCTGAAATTGTCTCAAGATTATTTCAAGGTTGTGTCCCAATGGAATGAAAATGGTAATCAACTATTTGAGAGTTTCAACAACAATTATATTACTGTTCTCTATTAAAGATAAAAGTTCGATAAGGGTCAATATGCAATAGAAGCTTTTTTTTTTTTGAGGGAATAGAAGCTTGGGTTAGGTATGAAGAAACTGAATACACTGCAAGAACAACATAATTCTTGTGATAATTATATTACATTTCTAACATGCTTTGTGACACTCTTTGTTTTTTTATGAACAGTTGCTATGGCCAGACATTGAGTGTGAGTACCTATATGGGTGAAACACTGTATGCAATATTCTTGGCGATGCTTGGTCTTGTACTGTTTGCGCATTTGATTGGAAAAGTTCAGGTACTTCTAAACAATGATCAGTATAACTACACTGCTTAGCTTAACAATCACAGAAAGCTGATTTTGTTTTTCATGATGTGGTCATCTTTTCTGTATTGTTAACAAAGTTGTGATTATGCCTTAGTGGTTTTGAATTTGCAAAAGTTTTGGCTCTTGATTGATATTGATATGTTGAAACCTTAACAAGTTATTAACCTTATCCAACCAGCTGCCCAATGCTATTCTGTCATGCCCAGGGCTAGCAGTTCTTTTACAAGGAACACTGAGCTAATTAAATTATATTATCTGCTAGACCTATCTGCAATCGATCACAGCAAGGGTTGAGGAATGGAGACTGAAGCAGAGAGATACCGAAGAGTGGATGAGGCATCGACAACTTCCTCATGAATTAAGGGAAAGAGTGAGAAGATTTATTCATTACAAGTGGCTTGCCACTCGAGGTGTCGATGAAGAATCTATATTGAAGGCTCTGCCTGCAGATCTTCGCCGTGACATCAAGCGCCACCTTTGTTTGGATCTTGTTTGTCGGGTAACTTAGCTTACTACCATGCCACAAATATCTGTTCTCTTGTTTTTTTGGATGTAACATAGCTGATGATCTTAGATGACACATCCCTTGTGAGGTGATTGATGCTACACGTGTAACACTTTATTTTACTGTGAGTTCACGGCAACAGCGTAACACTTGAAGACTGACTAATGTTAATATCTTCAGGTGCCGTTTTTCTCCCAGATGGACGATCGACTTCTGGATGCCATATGCGAGCGCCTTGTATCTTCTTTGTGCACAGAGGGCACATATATTGTCCGTGAAGGTGATCCAGTGGCTGAGATGCTTTTTATCATTCGTGGGAAGCTAGAAAGCTCCACGACAGATGGTGGCCGGACAGGTTTCTTCAATTCAATCACCCTGAAACCTGGTGATTTCTGCGGAGAAGAACTCCTTGAATGGGCCCTCGTTCCCAAACCTACCGTTAATTTGCCATCGTCCACCCGGACAGTAAGGGCGCTTGTTGAAGTGGAGGCATTTGCTCTTCGAGCTGAGGACCTCAGGTTCGTTGCCAGTCAATTCAGGCGCCTCCACAGCAGGAAATTGCAGCACACATTTCGCTACCACTCGCACCACTGGAAGACCTGGGCTACACGCTTCATCCAACATGCCTGGCGTCGCTACAAGAGGAGGAAGATGGCCAATGACCTGAGCAGCAGAGAGATACCGAAGAGTGGATGAGGCATCGACAACTTCCTCATGAATTAAGGGAAAGAGTGAGAAGATTTATTCATTACAAGTGGCTTGCCACTCGAGGTGTCGATGAAGAATCTATATTGAAGGCTCTGCCTGCAGATCTTCGCCGTGACATCAAGCGCCACCTTTGTTTGGATCTTGTTTGTCGGGTAACTTAGCTTACTACCATGCCACAAATATCTGTTCTCTTGTTTTTTTGGATGTAACATAGCTGATGATCTTAGATGACACATCCCTTGTGAGGTGATTGATGCTACACGTGTAACACTTTATTTTACTGTGATTTCATGGCAACTGCATATCACTTGAAGACTGACTATTGTTATCTCTTACATTGCAATGTTGCAGGTGCCGTTTTTCTCCCAGATGGACGATCAACTTCTGGATGCCATATGCGAGCGTCTTGTATCTTCTTTGTGCACAGAGGGCACATATATTGTCCGTGAAGGTGATCCAGTGGCTGAGATGCTTTTTATCATTCGTGGGAAGCTAGAAAGCTCCACGACAGATGGTGGCCGGACAGGTTTCTTCAATTCAATCACCCTGAAACCTGGTGATTTCTGCGGAGAAGAACTCCTTGAATGGGCCCTCGTTCCCAAACCTACCGTTAACTTGCCATCCTCTACCCGGACAGTAAGGGCGCTTGTTGAAGTGGAGGCATTTGCTCTTCGAGCTGAGGACCTCAGGTTCGTTGCCAGTCAATTCAGGCGCCTCCACAGCAGGAAATTGCAGCACACATTTCGCTACCATTCGCACCACTGGAAGACCTGGGCTACACGCTTCATCCAACACGCCTGGCGTCGCTACAAGAGGAGGAAGATGGCCAATGACCTGAGCACGAGGGAGTCGTTCTCCTCCGTGCGATCATTCAATGATGGCGCTTCCCCAGAACAGAATCTTGCGATCAGGAGAGGAACCCACATCATCAAAGAACTGCCTAAGTTGAGGAAGCCTTCTGAACCAGACTTCTCAGCAGAGCATGGCTATTAGGGCAGAGATGAATAGCTGATAAAGGTGTGATGCTCTTTCTGCTTCAGACCCTGCCGTGCTGCTCATCAGTGTTTCTTCTGCAAACGTGCACTGGTTTCAAGTTCTCTAGTGAGTGATTGTCCATAAAAATGCTTACATCACGGCACTTCATAGACCACGGCAGGTGGGGTTTCGACTGACTGAAAGAAAGAAAGAAAGAAAAGGAGAGAGAGAGAGAGAGAGAGAGAGAGAGAGAGAGAGAAGGAAGGGAAAGGAAGACAGCCAAAGTGTGTTGTGGGTTAGGTTATTGTTCATAATGTACATATTTATGTAGCTGTGCTTATTGTATTGTTGGAACCTCAGCAGCTCATTGTTGTGTGAGCCGTCCGGGCAAATTTCTAACATCCCGGTTGGAGTCTTCTTGTTTTCAGTCTGTAAATTAACGTTTCCAAGGAAAGATGCCAATGCCATTGTTTTGTTCCACATTAGTAATAGTGATGGTCTTGGTTATTTCTCATGTCCTGTGCAATGCTATCAGTTCAACAAATTACTGTTTTTTTTAATGAATTCAACAAATTGCGGCTGCAAGGCGGTAACAGCAGCCATTGGCAGTGTTCCTCCTCTTCTGAACCCACATGCTGCTTGGTTTCTAGCTTTCCAGTTGCGGCATGTTTGCTCCTCTCGGGCAGCACCGGATTCGTGCTGCTTTCCACAGGTGCTGCGCCCCGGCTCTTCACCTTCCGCCATGGGAGGGAGCGATCTGTGCGGCATCCCAAAATACGGAACAATTAGGGGAGGACGAAGTTATTTTTCTTCCAGTCCTCAGTTCTGTTCCCAGTTGAACGGTGCAAGCAGATCGGCACAAGTGCCAAGCCGGTGAACTTGGATGGTTTTCTAGATCACCATGTGCAAAATTAATGACAAACTAGCAACAATGGAACACGAATCCTTCGTTGATCATATTGAAGCTCGGTCTCGATTCTTTAATCCACGCTTTCCCAGATCCGGACGAGTGTCGAAGTATTTTGCAAGATAGAAAAAGAAAAAGAACTGAAACCGGAACTTCTGAAAAAAGAAAAAAAAAGAAAAGAAAAAGAACTGAAACCGGAGGGCCAGTCGGCGAGGGGACTATGGAAGCAGCCCGTTTCCAAGACCTCGTCTTTGGTCATTCCGCCGTCGTCGATCTTCGCCGGCGACAGCCCTCCTCCTCCATCGTCCCGGCGGACCAACCCCCACGGCATCTGGCAGCGAAGCTGCACGAGGAGGAAGACGCCCTTCGGATAAATCGTGGCCGCAGAGAGCCGATCCGATGGCTGTTAGACACTCAGGGGTGGTCGCTATTTGAAATAGTGACCGCCCGATCGTTATTCGAAATAGCGACCATCCCGGGGTCGCGAACGCCGCCGGCCCCGCTTCATGGCGTGGCTCGCGGGCGCGCCGCTTTAATCCACGCTTTCCCAGATCCGGACGAGTGTCGAAGTATTTTGCAAGATAGAAAAAGAAAAAGAACTGAAACCGGAACTTCTGAAAAAAGAAAAAAAAAGAAAAGAAAAAGAACTGAAACCGGAGGGCCAGTCGGCGAGGGGACTATGGAAGCAGCCCGTTTCCAAGACCTCGTCTTTGGTCATTCCGCCGTCGTCGATCTTCGCCGGCGACAGCCCTCCTCCTCCATCGTCCCGGCGGACCAACCCCCACGGCATCTGGCAGCGAAGCTGCACGAGGAGGAAGACGCCCTTCGGATAAATCGTGGCCGCAGAGAGCCGATCCGATGGCTGTTAGACACTCAGGGGTGGTCGCTATTTGAAATAGTGACCGCCCGATCGTTATTCGAAATAGCGACCATCCCGGGGTCGCGAACGCCGCCGGCCCCGCTTCATGGCGTGGCTCGCGGGAGCGCCGCCGTGCTCTGGCCGTCCCATGCTTCTGCACCCTTCCTCCTTGAGACCTCGGCGCCTCGCCCTATTGTATTTAGCTCGTGCTAGGGCGACGAAGGGGCCGGACGCTGGGCAGGCAATGCAATTGCAAGCAGGGCAGACGACGACATGGCGTGCGGCCAAAGCTCGGTTGAGCCTGCCTCGATCTAGATGGCTCCCAGCCGCTTTATGGGTTTCTGTGGCAGATATGGAGCACGATATCGTGGTTGTTTTCTGGAGCGCGGACGAGGTCGAGCCGTCAGACCATGTCACCATGAAGAGCTTCAGGTCCTCATCGTTCTTCCTCTCTCGGAGGCCTCGGCGCCTCGCCATTACAATTGAGAGGTTGAGAGGCTTTCATATCGACCAGTGGGTGGCGCGTGCAAGGAATCGTTGAGAAGTTGTGCCGTCGTGAGCAGCGATAGAAGACCTGGATGGCCAGAATTTGTTTGTGTGCAGCCCCGACCTGGGTGGCCAGAATTTGTTTCTGAGCAACGATAGAGTAAGGCCCTGTTCCAAACCTCTAGAGATAGTAGTTAGCTGCTAAAACTATCTCTAAAGTTTGGAACACCTTTAGCTAATAGTTCAGCTAAT
>LAPY01002297.1:57326-70799 GCA_000970635.1 Eragrostis tef
GTACGAAATGGCACGAAGCACGACGGGCCCGTGCCGTGCCGGCCCGAGTCCCAGCACTACTCCGAGCCCATGGCGGCGGGCTCCCGTCACCCCGGTCCCGCAACTCCAGACCACCCGTTGCCCAGGGGGGTCGCAGTTTCGTCGTCCCTAAATCAAAAGATGGCTGGAGAGTGGAGATGACAGAGAGATGGATTCCGACTCTTTACCACTCACCGGCAAAGCAACGGATTGATTGCGGCCTGAAATTCTGAATCCATCAACACCTGAATTTCTTCCATGGACTGGACTCCCAACTTGAAGCTGCTCCCGTCAAACAGCGAGTCAAATTCAGTGCAGTTGCTTATTATCAGCTAGCTGAATTCCTATGCATCGATGCGTGGTGCCAATTCTGGGAAGAATTTTGAAGGAAAAACGGCAGGTATTCAGTCTTCACTATGCTGAATTTGGTACTGTGTGTGAAGTAGCACTAATTTATCTTTAGAATTATGCTAGTTCTAATTACATGGGTAATCACTGAGCAGAATGGGGACTTGTAAATACTGCATTATTTACACCGATCATACTTTGAGGTATTAAATGCAAAAACAGTGTAGTACATCGATGTAGATTTTATAACATTAAAAATGCCATGTTTGTAGTTTCAGATTACTATTCCTTTGTGGAAATCACAGTAATATATTGTTTTCTTTTAAATTTTTCTTTTCATGAATCAACAGTAGACATAAGTACTCCCTCCGTTCTTTTTTATATGACACCGTTGACTTTTTTCGTTACTTTGACCATTCGTCTTATCTATAAATATTTGTGTAAATAGCTAGGTGTATAAGTTATCTTTAATGCGCTTTTGATGATGAATCCAATGATATTCATTTCACATTCAAAAAGTAATTATTTAAGGCTATATTGTAGGTCAAAGTTTAACGAAAAAGTCAATGGTGTCATATAAAAAAGAATGGAGGGAGTACTTCTGGGAAGAATTTTGAAGGAAAAACGGCAGGTATTCAGTCTTCACTATGCTGAATTTGGTACTGTGTGTGAAGTAGCACTAATTTATCTTTAGAATTATGCTAGTTCTAATTACATGGGTAATCACTGAGCAGAATGGGGACTTGTAAATACTGCATTATTTACACCGATCATACTTTGAGGTATTAAATGCAAAAACAGTGTAGTACATCGATGTAGATTTTATAACATTAAAAATGCCATGTTTGTAGTTTCAGATTACTATTCCTTTGTGGAAATCACAGTAATATATTGTTTTCTTTTAAATTTTTCTTTTCATGAATCAACAGTAGACATAAGTACTCCCTCCGTTCTTTTTTATATGACACCGTTGACTTTTTTCGTTACTTTGACCATTCGTCTTATCTATAAATATTTGTGTAAATAGCTAAGTGTATAAGTTATCTTTAATGCGCTTTTGATGATGAATCCAATGATATTCATTTCACATTCAAAAAGTAATTATTTAAGGCTATATTGTAGGTCAAAGTTTAACGAAAAAGACAACGGTGTCATAAAAAAAAGAATGGAGGGAGTAACATGGAATACATGGTGCCCATTACAGATAGCACGGAAATCGGCAATCTGGAGCTTCAAAAGCAGTAAGACATGTCATGTACCTTCACAAGCATCTAACCGCTCCTGAGTTCCTATTGTTGAGCAAACTAGAAAAATGAGATATCTTGATTGCTGAAAACGTCAAAGCTATCATGATCCGGTCAGTTGAGTAATTTAGGGGTCCTTGTTGAAGCCTGAACTGCTCATTCCTTGTGTTGTTTGTTGGTTGAGCACTTGAGTGTTGCCCTTTGTGCTGTCTATTTCCCCCATTTTGCTGACCCCTGTCGAGTTGCTTTCCTCGGGCAGATGATGATGAAGGCACAAAATGGCGGTGAGAATGGATATTCAGAGAATGCGGAGGTATCCAAGACGAGCCCCGCCTTAGCAGCAATGAACTGTAAGTTCGGGTAACCCAGGGGCTTTTGTCGCTGGCGACATCATGTCATTCAGCAGCCTGGCCTGCGCTTCTCGCCAGCAAGCTTGACCTGTGAAGCAATGACAGAGGGCTTCACCAAGTTCTGAATCTTGCTATTGTTTGCTGGTGATCTCAACTCCCAGGTTATCTGAGGTTTCTGTTCAGAATAAAGTATCTTTTTAGTCTTATTTGCTCGATCACCGAGTTCTTCCTCTTTGTGATGGGATGTGTTACGATTCTGAATAATGTACAGAATGTCAGTAATACCTAGGATGGTCAGGAGCTCTAATATTTCTTATAAGCAAGAACATGAGCTAATTTTTCCTTGTTGTTCCAATGCCTTAGTCAATCCAAGAGCTCATGCTCTAATCGAAATCGAGTTTGAGCAGTGAAAGCGCTCTCACAGCATGGTAAGTCCACCGGCTTGGAGGGTGCCCGCCCGGGTTTGACCCCGAGTGCCGCACCTATTTCCGTCTCAGTGCCTCCCTTTGGGGTATATCTCTCTTAAAAGAAAAAAAGGGTTGAGTCTGAGCTTCTTCTACTTTCAGATTTGGCCCTGTCTGGAAAATGTCCACGTATTAGTTGTTCGCTATGCATTTCTGGACATTTGGTTTCTCTTGTCTGGCCAAAAACCATGAGCACTTCCTTTGTCTCACCAATTGCCCGCTGATTTATCGAAATCTAATCTTATAATTTGGACAAGCCCATGGATTTTGGCTGTGCCGCTGTGACCCGACCAGAAATTTTACTGAATTGCAGCATCATAACACCTAGAATCAATTTTGGACAAAATAGTTAAACAAATTTTTATCTAACGCCACATGGTGGTTTATTTCCTTCTTTTAACTGTGAAATTGCACTCCTCAAACCACATGTCGTTTCTCTTGAACAAAGATTAATATTCTAACGCAAAATAATCCATTAGTGACAAAAACCGATTCAACTCTCCTATGATGTTAGCCTAACATATAGAGCCTCAAGGAGCCTGATCCTGATTTGCTCGTTGACCATTCTTCTCTGACTCAGCTTCCTGCCCATTGATGATGGGCGATTCCTGGTGCTTGCTGCTGACGAAGCCTTCAAGCCATGCATGCAACCTCTGCAGCGACAGCGATCCGGTGCGAGACACTTCAGCCCTGACCCAGTCTTGCTCCTGGTACACGAAGATGGCAAAGTAGATGAAGAGAGCAAGGCCTGAGGTGATGCCACTGATGAGGAACAGCCCGCTAAAGTTGCTGAAGCCAAGCCTTGATGAACTGGCGCCGACGTTCTTGCTCTGACAGACTCCTGGATCGCCAAACCATTTTTTCTCTATCTGTGCCATCTCCTCTTGCACAGCAGGAGTCACGATGGCCTGAGATACGTCGTGCACCAGGGGTGACCCAATTGGAAAGGCCTGAAATATACAGTGAAAACCAATGAAATCCTACTCGTTTTACAGTATATGAAATACCAGCGAAAGGGACTTACAAACCCAAAGCCTCCCAGCCTGTAGGTTGGCCCAACCATGGTGTAACCTTCACAGTACTTTGAGAGGAAGATCTTCAGGTAGGGGATTTCGTCAAATATTGCAGAGACCCCGCCGTTTTCTGATCCCCTCTCTAGAGCGTCAGCGTACCCTTCCACTGTGTCATAACCCAGCAAGTTATTCCTGTGGAAGCCCATTTCCTCAAGCCAGAGCTCCACGGCAGAACCCCTTTGAAACCCCACACGCTCACCATTTCTTAGAAGATCTTGGACACTGGTGACTGTCGGCTGGAGCCGCTGGACTGTCAGCATTGATGCCAAGCTTGCAGTGTAGCTTGATGTCAAGATAAGCACAACGAACACCCATATGATCACCACAGACCTGGACAGGTTGCTCTTCAGCTTCTCCTCTAGAATTAACATGTTAAACTTTAGGTTATGTCTCAATTAGTCATCTTATGCACTGAAAAGTAGATATATGCTTACTGTGGGAGTAAACAAGAGTTGAGAAGGCAAAATAGAATATGATGCCGAGTTGCTGTGACGGTGTGCCACGAAACAGGGTTGATTCGGTGTTCAATCACCCATACGACAAAGCCGGTAAAGAAGAAGAAGGCAAGGCTGATGACCCAAAGCGTACTTGTCAGCGGCTGCAGGAAGATCCACATGCTCCCACTCGTTTCTTTTTTCAGTACCACGATCATTGACAATCCTGTGTCAGTAAACGGCATTGTGAATGCCACCTTATTCATTCTACTCATCGTGATTGTCGTATCACCAACTATAGCATCAGCTTTCTGCAAACGTAATTGCCAGTTATCTTTCACATAAATCAAATAAAAATTATGCAGAATTTCTCATGTTTACACTAACCTTTTCATACACCAGATTGATAAGACTGTCATACGTTCTGTCTCTGGGATGAAATGGCACATATTGGTAGGACACTGGATAGGGCAGGTTCTTCATCACTGTGCTAAAAGTATCGATGCAGTAACCTGTGACGGTAGAAGTGTTACTTGTTGGACTGTAGAAAATCTCTACAAGCTGCTTGAACCCAGCTCTTGATGGTACGGCAATACGAAGAGGCCTCCCGTTTGAAGACACATCCCACCCTTTTGGAGCAACTGCCAGATCACCTGGCCAGAGGATTTGTTTGAGGCCTTTCTCATTCTTGGCTTTTAAATTCTTGAATATCCCAGACTCGGGCATCCAAAACCCCACCGTCCGTGCACCTTTACCAATGATGTTAAGTACCTCATACACTGGTAGCTGCAACTGGCCATTTACCAGCCTGAACCTCCCAGTCAGCCCATCAAATGTCGTGTTGAGTACCGAGCCAAGAACTGTTCTTCCAGTCGTTGAGTTGGACAATCCGTATGTATTGACTGCTGCAGCAAGAGCCCACGCTGTGTCATATGCCCATAGCAGAAGCACACTAGGGTCACGCACATCCCGAATGCCTGGATTCTCTTGCTGAAACCTCTCTTTGAACCTTGCAGTGAAGTTCATGACACGACCTGTTGTCTGCACATAAGGTCGAAATGTGATAATCCCCTGCATGTTATCAATCCTGTCAGGACTGAGGCTATCCACTGCACTGCCAATGCCAGAAGTGGCTATCCATACATAGCCATCAGACAACATACCAGCGACCATGGCTCGATTGAAAACACGAGCAGCAAGATCTGAAAGCATGTGAGCGACAAGAACCCGTGTTGCTTGCCCCTTGAGGTTGTGTATTACTGTGTCCAGGTGGTCCTCGGTCACATCAACCGGCAATGCTATACTATCAGTAATGCGCGTATTGTAACCCGTAAGAGTGTATGCAAGCTCTGGGAGAATGGCAGATCCATAAGGTGAGTCTTCATAAACCAGGATGGCTGTCCGCCATGTGAACATATCAAGGATGGCAGCAATCAGCTCGGCCTGGCAGGAACCAATGGGTGCAGTGTGCAGAAAAAATGGTGTCGTTGATGTCTTTGGTGCTGCAGAGACAGGAGCAAGTGAGAGGATTGGAGTGAGTGTGTGATTCCCAAGGTAGGCAATGAACTCAGCTTCGGCTGAAGTCAGAGGCCCAATGATTGATTGTACTCGATCATTCCGGATCAGATCATCCACTGCAAGCAGGTTTGCATAACAGATATTAGTCCAGTCAATGTTGAAGTAATCAGATATGCATCCCGACTTCTGTATCTAATCACTATGGTTTGTTCATACGTTGACAAGTAATTAAGCAAAATAACATATTGATATATGTTTTCGTAGACATGGATCACATTAGAATCTCTCTGGCTAGTTCCACTTGAAGTCTCTTACGTTTCATCAATGCAGATGCATGTGGCTAGGTGCTTATGGAGCCTACCGGTACTAAACCTAAGCATGTTGAATTCAATTTCCAGGCTCCACTTATATCATTCTCAGCAATGACAACATCTCACTTCTGGCAGGCCGATGAGCTCAAAGGAGCTGCAACTAACAAAATTGTGTTTGGTTTACTGCGATGAATCCATAGACCATAGACCAGTGCATCAAGCTCACAACACTTGAGAGCTACAGAGAATCGGGCACATGGTGAAATCGTCATTGAATATGTTGCGATATTGATAGGAAAAGACGAAATCAAATACATCTCAATGACGATCACCTGGATGTATTTTGTGGATCTGGAGGACTAAGAGACATACAGTTCTAGGATGGTTTTTTCCTCGAACAAGTGCTAGGATGGTTTTATCTGAGACAACTTTTCAAGCTATCCTGAAATAAACACCTTAAAGTTTGGTTGGATGGGTACGCTACAGAATAAATTGAGACCACACTTGAGGCATATTGAACATAATCAGTCAAAGGAATCTTATTGAATCCAAGCTCCGAAGCATGGTCGATGTTTGATTTAAGAGCAATAATCCAGGACGAAGGGAACATGTGGATGCAAGATGGAACTGACCATATTTCCTTGCTTTTCCTCGTCATCAATGATTCCCTGTTTCCCTTTTGACATGGCTATTTACTCCTTAAACAAAATATAGTAGTAGTACTCACTGATAGTTATTTTATTTTATTAAAAAAATGACTAGTAATAAAATTTGCAAAAATATAATCTCTATTGATCATTTCACAATTCTTTAGATTTCTTTTTCCTTTCCTTGAACAATATGATTTTCTACCTCTCGCTCATAATCAATCTGGATGAATCAGATCTAAAACTGTTCGAAACACGCACCTGCTACTTTGAGCTGCTTTTCACGGGTGTAGGAATGGCAGAGGAGCACAGAACCAACGCGCGCGCGCCGCAGCGGAGGAGATCAAAAAATCACTATGGTTTGTTCATACGTTGACAAGTAATTAAGCAAAATAACATATTGATATATGTTTTCGTAGACATGGATCACATTAGAATCTCTCTGGCTAGTTCCACTTGAAGTCTCTTACGTTTCATCAATGCAGATGCATGTGGCTAGGTGCTTATGGAGCCTACCGGTACTAAACCTAAGCATGTTGAATTCAATTTCCAGGCTCCACTTATATCATTCTCAGCAATGACAACATCTCACTTCTGGCAGGCCGATGAGCTCAAAGGAGCTGCAACTAACAAAATTGTGTTTGGTTTACTGCGATGAATCCATAGACCATAGACCAGTGCATCAAGCTCACAACACTTGAGAGCTACAGAGAATCGGGCACATGGTGAAATCGTCATTGAATATGTTGCGATATTGATAGGAAAAGACGAAATCAAATACATCTCAATGACGATCACCTGGATGTATTTTGTGGATCTGGAGGACTAAGAGACATACAGTTCTAGGATGGTTTTTTCCTCGAACAAGTGCTAGGATGGTTTTATCTGAGACAACTTTTCAAGCTATCCTGAAATAAACACCTTAAAGTTTGGTTGGATGGGTACGCTACAGAATAAATTGAGACCACACTTGAGGCATATTGAACATAATCAGTCAAAGGAATCTTATTGAATCCAAGCTCCGAAGCATGGTCGATGTTTGATTTAAGAGCAATAATCCAGGACGAAGGGAACATGTGGATGCAAGATGGAACTGACCATATTTCCTTGCTTTTCCTCGTCATCAATGATTCCCTGTTTCCCTTTTGACATGGCTATTTACTCCTTAAACAAAATATAGTAGTAGTACTCACTGATAGTTATTTTATTTTATTAAAAAAATGACTAGTAATAAAATTTGCAAAAATATAATCTCTATTGATCATTTCACAATTCTTTAGATTTCTTTTTCCTTTCCTTGAACAATATGATTTTCTACCTCTCGCTCATAATCAATCTGGATGAATCAGATCTAAAACTGTTCGAAACACGCACCTGCTACTTTGAGCTGCTTTTCACGGGTGTAGGAATGGCAGAGGAGCACAGAACCAACGCGCGCGCGCCGCAGCGGCGGAGATCAACAAGGGAGTAGATGCATCCTGGGCCACCCGTCGCATCAGTACCCTGAACCCGATGCCACTGCTGCAACAGTTCGTAGGCGGGGCGGCGGCGCCATTGGGTACGGCTCGGTGGCAGCAATGGCATGGGGATCAGGAGCAAATGGGGCGGGAGCGGGAACGGGCACGGCATGCTGATCCGGAGATTGGCGCATGCACCAGTGAGCTCCAATACAGCCTCGGCAAAGCGCTCGTCGGCGGGGGTTGGGAGGCTCGACGGCAGGGGCGAGCTGCTCCTCCGCTCGAGGCGTTCCTTTTTTTTTTGAACCGGAAGCTTTTTTCATTAACTCTAAGCATGATGACAGATTAGTTGCATGATCTATCAATTTATATATATTTTTTAGAAAAAATAGATGCATATGTAAATGTGCTACCGAGTTTGCTAACACAATAACATCTAACCCGCTCGTAACACAAGATAAACTTGGTTGAAGAGGACGAAACACTCCTTCCATATCCAAATACGTTACAAGGACGTAACTTTAAAACATATTTTGTTCACTACCGTATAATATGACACATGCTTGTAAACTTCAGCAGGAGTGGTGAACAGATTGTTGGTGACACCGTAAGCAAAAGGTATGGCAAAGATACGAATCGATGACTCTGAGATATCAATGAGGCAAGCAGCAGAACATCCACCTAAAAGACTGACGAGCTCTTTGGGAAAAAAAAAATAACGTTTGATTTCAGTGTTTGACAACCAATCAAACACGCCTCTCTCTCTCTCTCTCTCTCTCTCTCTCTCTCTCTAAAAAGACAAATAAACATGACTAGTTCAAAACTTGGCGACATAATCCGTACAAGTTGTAATTATTCCAAATTGAAAACTGGTTAACTTCATGCGCTAATGCCTTACCAACATTTGCTGCCGTGACGACGTCTCCACGCGAGCTCCTCACACGCAAGTCCACCCGCCTGGTAGCGTTCGCGTGCGCAGCGTAGAAATCGTCCAGCGCCATGGAGATGCAAGTGAGGCTCTTCTTCCCCACGTCGCTCGTCAAGTCCAGCACGACGCCAACTCGCACAGACGCCGCCGGCGTCGATGAAGACGATAGCAAAATGAGTAAAGAGAGAGCAAGGCAGAGGATCATCGGGGTCGGGCCTTGGTTTGTAACCTGGCAAACATGAGCGCTTGGGCGTCCGATTTTTTAGGCGCTGAGGCTACGATCGTTGCTTGAGCGGCAGTGCTAGGCCAGGTCACAAACTAAACAGGATAGTTCACCGAGATCGAGCTAGCTGCAGCCGCTAAGAGAAGGGCAACATATTTATAGGAAAAGCTTTGACCTTGCATCCTTTTCGGCGAGAAACAGCTTGAATTTTCTAATGACGCTGAATTTGAACCCCAGACTCGGTAGAGCCATAAATACAGGAAAATGGACTTGAGTATCTCTCAAGCCGCCAGTGTCAATCGCGGCGCGTCGGTCAAACGGCCGCCACAGTGAATCAGTCTAATAGTCAACTGGTCTCCTATTCTGCAGGTTCTACAGAATTCTGATGACCTTTTACCTCTGAATCTTCGCTTCAATATTCGGACTGCATAAAGCTATTTAATTTACGACTTTTCGATTCGGATTTCATGCCTTGCACACCAAAGGTCTGGAGAAGCTTATGCGATCGCAAGAAAGAGAGCTTACATTCACCAACGGTCTAAAGAAGTGCATGCGCTTACATGAGAATTGAGAAGTGAGCATCAAAGACGTATTCCATGCTCTCCGGATGCATCGATACTTGCAATCACGCCGAAAATTAGATCGAGATTCGCCTAAAAAAGTTCTGTCGCTCCCGTTACACCTATTTACTGCGGGTGGTCCGTTTCCAGTAAACTGACTTAAACTGGTGTCATCATCAGTTCAATAAATGAAGTATAACTCCGTCTGGCGAAATAAAATTAATTACGAAGCTGCTAAATCTGGTTCTACTTGTGGCCATGCGACTCTTCATCAGGTTCAAGCTTTCGTGGAGTTCTCTTCTTCTGCATATACTTTGCGTAGGAGTACCATACGCCACCAAATGTATTGATCACTAATCCAGTAACATTAAGAGCGTGTACTTCCACACCTCCCAACAGAACAAAACCTAGGGTCTGAAAAGCCAGCGAGGGAAAAAATGGTGTAAGATGTACTTAGTTCTTGACGTTCAGAGCTGAATTGTGTTAAGGATTCAAGTAAGAGATTAAACTGCTGACACAGAAGTGTAAACTTACCGTAGATCCAACTCCCTTGAGAACTCCTACTATTGTTGTTGTCAGAGCAGAATTCACTAGTGTACACCAAAACATGGTGAAATTGAGAACGATTCCCATCACCAGAGAAACAAGAAGAATAACACTGAATGATAGAGACGCAGTCTGCATTTCAAAAGTCACCAAATAATGAATCAGGATAGAGGCATAGGGCAAAGTGAAAAATAATTTGATATTTGCCCTCAAAGCTCAGAAGGACAATCTATAGTCATCACTGTGAACTAATGGGTGACAGAAGGGAACAAATTGAAATTGCTACCTTAGGTGTGCTAGTCAAATGTTGATTATGCTAGGTTTTTGAAAAGTGATTAAGCTGGAATCATATTACTAACCTTTTCAGATAATAATGAAAGAGAATGGGGGAACTCTCCTGTTGCAATAATGAGGAAAAATAGAAATGGAATTGACAACAAGCTGTTGTAAAACATCAAGTCCACAGAGGAAAGACCATCCTCAGCACCTGATTTCTCCACCAGAACCAAATACATCGTCTGCATAAACAGTCAGGTGTCAGCTAGAAAGATAAAACAAGTTATCAGAGAAGAAATCGTGTACCAATGATACAACCTGGAAGAAGACTGAAGTAATAGCCATACAATATCCGTACAGATCAAATGAAAAATCTCCAAGTGCAGCAATAAGGACGCCTGCAGCGGTGCAGATGACTGAAAGAGTGACCTGAACCAAATTTGAACCGATCAGAAATCATGACGTGCTACATTAAAGTAAAGAACTGTTCATTCCCAGCGGAGAAATAAGTTGCTCGTGACAGTTTCAAAGATAATGTCAGAGCCTTCTACAATAGGTTCCTACAGTACTTAGGCAATTTTGATATAATACCATGGATGTCAGAAGCCACTTGTGGTAACAAAGAACACTATTTAAGATTTATTGGTAGGAATGCTTGAAATGTATGATTGATGCTACCCAGTAAGGCCTGAATTCCGTTCTGGTAAATTTTTGAGGAATAAACTATATCCAAATTTATCTAAATCTATAATTCATGAGTCCAAATAACAGCTGAGCTGGAGGGACCAAAACTCCAGGAGGGTACGACTGGAATAACATGGTGCTATATGTAAAGTAAAAGCAAATCTAAAACAATTTCAAGAGAAACACTCTTACCTGTGTTGGTGGCTTCCCCTTTCCCCGCATGCACCCACCCACCAATACAGCAAGGGGAGTGAGCCTCTTGATTGCAATATACATAGGGATGTTAACCCCTTTCAAGCTTGCTAGAGCAAACCCCACATTTGCATTGTAGAAAAGAGACACTGGAAGAAGCTTTTTTGCAGTTGATAAGCTGAAGTCTTTTCTTTTAGACATCCTTAGTCCTTGCCCAAAATGTATCAGAAGTGCCGTGACTATTTGCTGTGGATGTTATGGAGAAATCGAACAAAAGAAATCAGTCTTAGTCAAACATAAAAACAATATGTTGCCATTCCGTTAAGTTTAGAAATACCTGTAAAGTGAGAAGAGTCATGGAGTGAGCATACTGCATAAGAACAGATTTGTTCACGAAAACCATTGCCATAGATGCAACTCCATAGGAAAAGGCCGCAGCTAAGCTGCAAGAGCAGACATACATGAAAATGGTGATAATTGCTGAATATAAAGTTGCTGTAAGCTCAGATATTGGTCGCCATTTCCTGAAATGCTCTTCATGTCTGTAGTAAATGCAAGATTGGCACATGACCCTTTTTTATCCTGATCCCTAGGCGGAATGAAATCAATGCATTCGATTTGAATATAAATGGCAGGAAGTCTTTAGTTTAAATGTGAACTTAGGTAATTTTTGTTAGAATTTTAGGAAATGTTTAGATGCCCTAAAAATTCAAATTAAGTTTCAAACTAGCTTTATAGGAAGTATTTTAATTCAAATTTTACCAAACTGTTTGGAGTTCTTCCAGTTTAAATGGTTGCCTCTAAACTTGATGTACCACCAGAACAATCGGCATGCTTGTTAGAGGCTTAGAATTGAGGTTTTTAGATATTAAAGTATAGAGAAACTTAAAAATATGAAGGTAATGACATGGAAGGGATAAAAGTTTAAGGACAGTGGCATGGAAGGCATACCAAAGTTTTCAATGGCATAGAAGGGATAGGGGAAGTTTTCGATGGCATGGAAGGGATTATCTCTTAGTTTAAGTATTGCACCCAATCAGGTCGTCGACATTTTGACTACATGCATATGCAGTGCTACTGGAAGAGTAGGACTCTGCTCAGTGTCCACTGTTCTGTTCTAAATTTCCAACCACATGTTTTTCCTTGATAACGCTAGACCTACAAAATGCAAATCCTTTTCCACGGTAATGTATAATAAGAAGAAGGAACACATTTCTACTTTGCCCCGAGGGATGCCCATAGAAAGCGTTCTGTGGCTGTGTGTTGAACGAAATAGCAGACAAAAAGGAAATTCAGGAAAATGGTTTTTGCACGCACTCATTCCACTATCCAACACAACGAATCAAACCTCTCCTTTTTCCTACAAAAATGGATTATCTGGTCTTTATTTAATGCCAATAACAGTCTTAAAAACTGAGTTTTACCATAGATAGCAGCACCAAGAACTAACAGCAAAAAATAACATCACATCAACTCGATTAAATCAAATGAGAACACATTGCTAGGATGGAGCGAATCGATCCTCCCTTTTTACACTCATAATACACGAACTCTGCCCTGCGGGAGGCCGATGGAAAGCGTTCTGTGGCTGTTTTTCTAACCAAATAGCAGACCAAAAAGGAAATTCACGAAAAATGGGTTTCGCACGCGCTCATTCCACTGTCCAACACAATCGAAATGAACCTCCCTATGTTTAATTAAGAAAGGAGGTTATCGAGGCCTTTATTGAAAGCCAGTCTTACAAACAGACTTTTACTGGTCATAGCAGCACAAAACACTACTGCGCAACAGCCCCACTCACCGACAGCAAAAAAGGACATCAATTCAACTCGATTACATATAATCTCTCTAGAATGGAACGAATCGAACCTCCCTTTGTCGCTCTCCTACAACAGCGCAAGGTTTGGATCAGCAAGGAGCAGCCGCACAGTTACTCACGCCGCCACGCAAACCATCCCCATTCCCTAGCTCCCAGCCGCACGGCCGGGAGACCGGGAGAGTGAAAAAGCAGCGCAAGGCGCCGGGGAGAGGCGGGAGGAAGGAACGGGAAATCGGGAGAGGGCGCTCACCTGAGGAAGGAGCTGGGCTCGCCCGCCTCCGCCCCCATCTCTTCCTCCTCCTCCTCCTCTCGCGCTTCTTCCGACAAGCCGGGCGGGGCGCGGGCTACATGGACCGGAGGCAGGCGGATCCGCGGGGAGGC
>LAPY01002298.1:2686-13326 GCA_000970635.1 Eragrostis tef
CTTTGAGGTTTTTGCCCAACCATATCTAGAAAAAATAAAACATTTTAAATAGAAAGAGTTACATATTATGATAGTTATTTTCATAGTGTATCTAAAAATATAAATTAAACTTTGTACAAAAATTTTAATATTACGCTATTTACAGTCAAAGTTTACAAAGTTTGACTTTGACCAAACTCAAAAGGCTCTATATTTAAAGACGGAGGAAGTACAATTTTGTTTTATATGCTAAGGTAGTGCAGGAAAAAAATTATATGCAGCCTTCCTGTAAAGAGAAGATTTACAACCCCGCCTAGATTTGCACCACGTGATCTCTTTCACCTAATCTCAAGCCTCCCATGTACGTTACGCGGCCACGCACACCTATCGGCTCCACTGTCCAGCCAGCGAGCCGCCGTCCCCATCGCTGAACAAAATGCTCCAGCTCGGGTGAGTCGCTCGTTCTGGCCCTCGACGACGCCGATCACCGAACAACACACACACGCAGCCGAGCCCTGACGAAGACCATAAACTGCTGATGCGAAATCCGCGGGAAAGGCTGATCCTGCCGCCCTCGCCGTTGCTGCCATGTTATCACCGGAGATTCGCGAGGTCAAACTTGCTGCCGGTGATCACACCCAAATCGTTCCTCATTCGTTGCCATATCCCCAGGTATCTCGACTTTAATTGACGATAGACTCACTCTGTATGATCGATTTTCTGGGAGGAGTTGAACTTTCATTAGAACCTTCTGTGGATTTTCTCCGTTTGATTTGCGAGCAAGTATCGGAAGATATTTTGTGTTTCGGCCGGGGTCGGCAGCTGGCTGGTTCAACGAAGCGGAGCCGGATAGGCGGCAGGGGCAGGGCTCTACGTGGAGTTTAGGGATGCAACAACATTGGTGAAAGAGGACACGTGGCACAAATCGGGACAGGGCTGCACATCTTCTCTTTACAGGACAGCGGCATATAATTTCTTTCCGGTAGTGCAGCGCTCAAGCAACGGCTCTTGCGGTCTCTACGGCGCACGTACGCATCCTCCCGACGACTCGCCCTTCTCTTGATCGTGCGCCTTCCACTCGTCCGTGGTGGCAATGACACGCCGTAACAGACACGACCCCGAACGCAAACACACTGCGTTCTGCAAACGACACCAACCAAAAACGACCTACTCCCATCTGAACGTGACGCACGCATACCGTCCAGGAACGCATCCAGGACAAGATTATTGCTAACACTTTACTCTGCTTCACCACGTTCTTTAGCTACTAGTCTTGATGCCGCTAGAATCCAGTGCTACAGCTTGCGTCGAGTGTCATCCATCGACCGTTTTGGACGAACAAGATAACAATTGCTCTGCAAAGGGGGGATGGACCGCTTGCCGAAACCAGCCTCCCCCACGCAAGCCACGCCGGGGACTAAACCCCACCGCCACGTGTCGGACAGGCAGCACCGCACATGGGCCGCTGCCTCACACGGCACAAGAGATCCGTCGGGCCTCGCCGAAAAGTGCATGAGCACGTAGACACGGCCCAACACGCTCCCTCCCTGACCTCTTGGACCCATCTTGACTTGTGTTCCGGCTCGGACCCCAAGCCAGTCGTCGTCGGGCAAAAAAGAAAAAGAACAAGAAGGCCAAACACCCGTGCGCACAAAACCTCATCCACTGACTCGTGGACCCGGGGAAGGTTCCGTCTAGGAGAAGGATCTCCGGTCGCGGTGGGCCCCGACGGCAGAGACCAAGGGTGAACAAACCACGAGCTTTTTCGTTCGGGGCCTGCAGATAAATTGCTACGCCCACACGGGGTCGGTGGCCTCGGATCTTTATCTCCTCTCGCAGAAAACCGCAACTCCGCTTGCTGCTGCCCCTGCCGCCGCGAACTCCGGTCGCCGCTCGCCGCCATTGGCTTCGGCCATGGACGCCGCCGGGTCGGTTACCCTCGCCGCTCTCGATCGAACTGCTCCGCGGCGACTTTGGCGCCTGGATTTTTTTCTCGATTTTTTGGTTCAAGATTTCTGATGAGAGCAGTTTTGTTTCTTCGTTCCTCCCCGCAGGCACCCGCACATGCAGGGGGGCGCGTCGTCCTCGTCGTCATGCCGCACCGCCGACTTTTCCCCCGCCTGGGAAGCGGAGCAGCAGCAGAAGCGGCAGCGCTGCCAGGTACGACGGCTTCCCCGGACTTTCCGGTCTCCTTTTCTTGTTTTTTTCAGTTTTATAATTCGCTTCAGTCTCGGTCGTTCTGTTGGGTAATCTGTGCGATTCTCCCGCAATCGGGCGGTGCGATCGCCTGGTGTAGGGTTTCCAGGGCGGCGCTGCGGATATGGCGCGGGGTTTGTGGGGAAAGCTCTGTTCTTTTGGTCAGAAAAGTTCTCAATCGGTGAGAATTCGCTCGATTTTGGCCGGATTTCGTTCTCTTTATGGTTTACTTATTTGTTGGATTCGTGATGTTTGAGTGCCGCGGTTTGGGATTTGCCATGGGAGCTCGTCGTGGTTCGATTTACCATGGCAGCAGGGTTTTGGGTTTTGAGCTTTGGGGGCAATTTAGGTTCTAGATCGGGATTCTCCGTTGTTGTTTGGGAGTGAAATTATTGTTCTCCCTCGGTTCGCAGTGTAATGCGGGCCAGATTGGATGTTCCTGGTACCTTGATCGAGGGTTTACAGTCCAAAATATTCCATTGGTTTCTTCAATGATTCTCTGCATTTGTATACTCTGTTCTTTCTTGCGACTCTTTGGCTGATTAGATCCTTGTTCCTCAAATTACTTCTGTATTCTAAAGTATAATAGTTCTAATCATTGAGATATTGTTTTATGTAGTATGTAGCATTGTGCCTACATATTATTGATTTTGTTGATACGGGAACTCGAATCCTGTAAGTTTACATACGGATTCCACCCTGTATCAGAAATCTGTAGAGCATACCGCAACCAAGCTTTTGCACATATAATCTTATATTATCATCAATGGAAGAATTAAGATGCTGTAATGAGTGCAAACTCAGTTGTTTACAGTCATAAGAAAATACAAACGAGAAGATCTTGATATGTTATATATGTCTGAACTGTAGAGACAATGTGTGACATGTTATTTTCTGCGATGTACTCAAATTCATAAGATAACATTGTTGTCGAACAAGTTAAACTGATTAAGGCTTGGCGTTGTGCACTCATAACAAAGATAGTCTTAAGATATGCTTCTAGCCAGCATTCAACAATTAGCCATGCTGAATTTGGTTTCTTCTGTTTGTTACACTTGGAAATAAGATAATATTTGGTCTTAGCATCGAGCCACATTTAGAACTATTTTAGTGAACAATTTTTTTTTTTTTTGAGAACGTGCAATGCACGAGCGAACAAAACGTACCAAACGACAGAAAATTAAAGAGGAAAATATCAAAAGATATCCCAGGTGATGTGCGTAAATCAATGCATTGACATAAGACTAAATTATCCCCTCATTGTTCAGCGTTTTCATTCTGTCTTGTTAGTAAGTAACCAGTGCATTAGCATCATTATTGCGTGTTTATTACTCGCATCACCTCCACAGTCAACAGTAGCAGTGCATGGCAAACTGCTTGTAGTGGATCAGCAAAACCACTTATTGAGTCACTCTAAGGGAGTGCTCAATTATTGCTTTTTGGGAAGTTTCTGTGGCATGACCTTGTGAGATTGATTGGTGTGGGTTCAATGCAGCAAGTGTATACATTGTAATAAGTACGACAGTATAGCTTTCTGTTTATTAACTGCTAATCTACATGTCATGCTAGTTAAAAAAATATTAGCTAAACCTTTACTTGATTAGATTTAGGGATGAAAACGGATCGGAGCGGAGCGGATAATGCCTTCCCCATATCCTAATCCATATTTTTTCAACGGATTTGGAGCGGAGCGGATAACATGCGGATGCGGTTATGGATACGGATATTTTCGGATGTCGGAAACGGGGCGGTTTCGGACCGGAAGCGGATCGGAAGCGGAACTTCAAAGATCGGATATAATATGTCTATCAACAGAGAATTATATGTTCATAAATAATTCATCAAAAGACGTAGAATAGCTAGCAGCAACCATACAATATCCAAAGAAATCACACCATATCAACGAGTTCTTAGTTTATAAAATATAAAAGGAAGCACGTAAAAAAATTGTTCTCAAGCAAACTCCTCCGATTTCTCTTTATTCTCTGCTCTAGTCTCGCCATTACACCATGCTCAAGCCTCATCATCACTGGGCATTTGTTTTTCCTACAATATTGTTAATTATTATATTATGAATGAATAGCCAGAAATATATTTGCACATCCCTCAAAACAAGTGCACGACTGCCATACCTTATCCTCGAGATCCTCCAAAGTCAAATTGGCAATAAGCGTCTCTGCAACCTCCAGATCATTGAGGACAGATCCCACCCCTTTATTAGAGCCTTGTAAAATTGTGAAGTGAGGTATATCAATTAGTATAAAAGAATTAAAAACTGGAAATTCATTTCAGAATGAGATGCAACATAATTTATCACCTTTTCTAGATGCTGCCACCCAATCTTTTGTACAGATCAATGCTTCGACCATCTCGGGTTCAAGACGACTACGAAATGGATCAACAACACGCCCCCCGGCACTAAAAGCAGACTCCGAGGCGACAGTAGATGCCTGGATTGCCAAGACATCACGGGCAAGTATAGATAGCACAGGATATACCTGTTGATGAGTTTTCCACCATGATAAGACCTCAAATTTACCAGAACCAACTTTAGGAATCCTTAGGGGTGGTTCTTCCATGTATTTCTCCAAATCACTAATTTCTCCTGCATCGGGGGCCCCATGTGTGTCATATAAGAAGCTCTGAAAATCATCATCATCGTCATCTTCAATGAAATCACTTCTGTTTGATTCAGCATTGACACTAGAGTTTGGTCCAGTCTCACTACTAGAAAAGGTAGAAGCGTATGCTTGATACATTTTCTTTACGACAACTATGAACTCTTCTACTTTAGCAAGATACAACAGCTGACCATAAATCTTTTTCATGTAAAACTCTACTGCCTTTCTCTTGTACCTTGGATCAAGAAAGAAAGCCACGGCAAGAGCTATATTTGATTTCTTCCAGTACTTTTCAAATTTCGTGTTCATAGAGTCTGCCATAGCTTTTATAGTGGCGTTTTCACTAGTACACCACTCAGAAATCAAAGACTTGATCTCACAAAAGCTATGATAAAACAGATTTGCTGTTGGGTACAGTGTACCTGACAATAGCTCAGTGATATCATCGAACCTCTTCAAGCATTTGCAAAGGGTTTTTGCCTGATCCCATTCTTCATCTGTAATCTTGACATGCGCATACCTCTTCTTGTCAGTTTCATAAAGCCTCTCAAAGGCACTTCTATAATATATGGCATCCTTCAACATGTGGTATGTTGAATTCCACCTAGTCTGAACATCCAGCGAGATCCCCCTAGCTGTACTCAATTCACACTCTGTTGCACATTTAATGAAATCCTCCCACAGCTGGGGAGAGCCTTTTACAGCCAAGACAAAAGTTCGAATACCCCAAATTGCAGATGCAATTTGCTTCAGGCCATCTCTAGCAACCAGATTAAGTATATGATTGGCACATCTCACGTGAAAGAACAGGCCATCGCAAACTAGAGGGGACTTCCCTTTCAATACTTTAATCACATCCTTGACAGCAACCTCATTAGCAGCTGCATTATCCAAAGTAAGAGAGAACATTTTCTTATCGATAAACCATTTGAAAATGCTTTCAGTAAATGCTTCAGACAAGTTAGCACCAGTGTGCCGGCCCTCGACATGCATGAAACTGATTATCCTTTTCTGAATATTCCAATCGTCATCTATCCAGTGCACGGTGACACACATATACCCTTTATTCTGGTTTGAGGTCCACATATCCATTGTTGTACTAAACCTGCAATTAACAGTTTTGAAGTACTCATAGAGCTTTTTCTTCTCTTCCAAAAATATCCCCATCAGTTCCTTCCTAACAGTGATGCGACTTCTGATAGGAAAGCTTGGACGCAGTGATTTGATGAACTCAACAAAATACTCATGTTCAACAATATTAAACGGATACTCATGCATTATTATCGCTAAATATAATTTTCTCACTGACGCCTCTTGATCATACTTATAAGGTTCCACAGAACTTTTACCAGAGTCTTTCTTTTCCAGCTTAAGTTGTTGTTGGCCTGCCACCAGAGAATGCTGTGACTTAGTGTGAGTCAAAAATACTGACGTACCATTCCTGCTATTTTTCTTCACCTCATACGAGCAGTAGTTGCATTTGACCCAAGCTACATTAACCTTTTTGCCTTTCACATCAACTAACTTGAAAAACTCAGTGAAATGATTCCATGCATCTGATGTGGTCCTCTTCCGTCTCTTTTTATCGGGCTCATCATCTACTATCTCATCCTCATCATCCTCTCTCCTCCTCGCATCACTGGGATCAAGATCTATGACATTAATAGCGCCACTGCCCACTGCTGAAGGTCCTAGCGATGATGCATCTGTACTAGCGTCTACCTCTTTAGATGTCATTTTCAGATGTCTGTAATAAAACAAGTTAACAACAACATCAATCGTGTGTGCATTTTCAGATGTCTGTAATAAAATAGTGCAAACAGTCACGGGATATATCGTGGATGGATGCCTCATGCCTACATATCTTGCACTGCATGGATCGATAAGCTACGTGCTGGTATGGTAGACAAGAACTCAATCGTGTGCGACGGAAGGATCAAAACAATTAATCACCTGACACGGTGTCCGACGTGACAGACTAGAAGAAGACGATCTCCAGCAGAACTCCACGAAGCACCGTCACCAGCGCCCAAGAACACGAACTCGATCGCTAGGGTTCGTTCGCAAAGTGCCGGCGGCCGCACGCAGCGTGAGATTAACGTGGATACGTGGAAAATAATGCAATTCATTAATATATAGGAAGCCTTGTGGGCTATAGGATTACACGGATGGGCCAAGTTATAGATAGATGTGGACTGTGGTTTGTTGGGCCGGCAAGTATTGCGGATAATCCTATTTTGAGGTTCGGATTATCCGCTTTAATATCTCGGATAATCCATATCCGTCGGATTTTACGAACTCCATATCCTAATCCGCATCCGCGTGCTATCGGAGCGGAGCGGAGCGGATTCTCTAGGATATCTAAAAACCCACCCCAAATCCTCAAAATTCGGATTCGGACCGGATCGGAGCGGATAATTATCCACACCACTTTCACCCCTAATTAGATTAGATGCATTTCTATCCTTTCTACATACCTCTATGATGGCTGAATCGACATCTCAGTAGCAAACTCCCAATTTACAACAAACAACAAACACAAAGCTTTTAGGCATGAGAACAGTACAAGTGATGAGAAGTAATGGTGACACGACTGTTTGTTCTTGAGGCAGTAGATTAGTTGCACTACCTATGTTAATATAATTATAAAAGATCTTATGACGATAGTGGCTTCCTTTTTTTCTAATCCCAGTCCCGTAGCCAGCCCTATAAATTGTAGGACATGCAACAACAAAAGCGTAATTATGCTTCTTTGCCTTTGATGATGTAGTGATAAGGCAAGCAGACTGTGCAATTGGATTTGTTTCTATTTGCTTACATACATTTATATGCATATTATTACAGATTATATTTTGCAGTGTTGTTGATTGTACTTTTATGAGGGATATTCAACATCTTTTAGTAATATTGGCATGTTGTACAGGGTTCTAATATTCATGTTGGTCCTAGCATGGAAAACAATTCTCCCCAAGCATCTTTACCTGAGTCTAAATTCGAATGTGGAGAAAATGAGGAAGAAGATTACTATTTTGATGATGAAGAAGATGATGGCGGCTATGGTGATGATGATGATTATGAGGGATCTGACTATGAGCTTGACACATCCGATTTTAATCAACAGCTGGCTGATAAATTTGATGGTTTAGATCTGCCTCCTGGGGTAGAGGCTACCGTACCATGGTTGCTGAAACCTCCATCAGACGAGCCTGGCAAATTTAAGTCAATGAAAGAACTAGATGATGAAATTGCTAAGAAATACAACTTTTTCAAGCAATTTGATACTGTTGAGGATTTCTCAGACCATCATTATGATAAAAAATCTGTTGGAAAGGTGACACATCGCACACATAGCTTTTGTTCAACACCTTTTTGTTTCCTCAATTGAATATTGAAACTTTTGCAGCCTAGGAAAGAATGGGTGAAAAGAATACAACATGACTGGAGCCTGCTGGAGAAAGATTTACCATGTCAGTTATATGCACAAGCATTTGTCTCACCTTGTTGTAGGCAGTGCTTATCCATTAATTGATTATATTCAACTGCTGAAGCTCATATGTATTTAATTAAACAATATATTTAGATAAAGTTCAAAATATTCTATATTGATTATGTGTGCTCTGTCTCTATCGAATGTCATCTCTCATTCTTTATACTTGACTATTGTTATGTTGTGCAGCATTAATATATGTTCGTGTATCGGAAAATCGAATGGATCTTCTCAGGGCCGTAATGATTGGGCCTCAAGGAACACCCTACCATGATGGCCTTTTCTTCTTTGATGCTCAGTTCCCTGTTTCATATCCTGCAACTCCTCCAGTGAGTGTTAAAAACTAAGGACAGTTTGTATAAACCTTTCATATATCATTAGAAATGCTTATGCTGATTCTTTTGCAGGTGGTTTATTATCATTCTGGAGGCTTACGGCTTAATCCGAATCTATATAATTGTGGAAAAGTTTGTCTTAGCCTGCTAGGCACCTGGCAAGGCACTTCTTGTGAGAAGTGGAACCCAGCTCAATCAACTATGTTACAGGTTCTAATATCCATTCAAGCTCTCGTACTGAATGAGAAGCCATATTTTAATGAGCCAGGATACGAACGCACGGCTAATAGTGCTGATGGACAGAGACGTGCCCAAGAATATAATGATAGAGCTTTTCAGGACTCATGCAGGACGATGCTATATTCACTTCGTAGACCTCCACAGGTATTTACTTTGCTTTGTATTTTGTTTATGTTTTAAGCTCTTGTACTTTGGCATATAGTCGAGTCCATTAGATGGGCGTATAAATGGTGCAGATATAAATGTTCACATGGTACTTTTTTAGTTGTGTTTTGCACACAGCTTGGTGCCGTAGATTTTACTTGGACACCCGCTTCTCCCGAAAATAGGTTTCGAGCTCATTGGATGGTAATGATAGAGGACTAGGTGGTTATGTTGTATTCTTGTATTTCCACTCAGCTTGGTAGTGGCAGTCACTTGGACTCCCTGATCAAAAATTACTTTTTTGTCAAGTCAGAAAGTGTCCTACCTAGATTCCAACACCTGTCCATTTCCCTGTTACATTTCACTGGTCTGGACCCTTTTGCCAGTTGGAAAGCCGAATCTCCTCTTCGGAATCTGGCATTTTGTCCAAGTAACATTATGTAGTATGCAAATAATTGTTTGTGATGCTATAACATGCTATTTCATATTCAAGTTTTCACCAGTAAGCTTTCTCTTTTCTGGTGCAAAAAAAAAACTTAATGATATTTGTGGCTCTTGGTTTCTTGTTTCAGCACTTTCAAGACCTTGTCGCAGGCCACTTCCGTGAACGTGGCCGTGCAATTCTGTCTGCATGCAAATACTACATGGAGGGCTATAAGATTGGATCGAGAGTCCCTGAGGATGAGGACGAGGGCAAGGAAGGAGCCAGCAGTAGCAGTGTGGCAAAGCCGCAGCAAAATAAGTCAGCGTTGCAAACTGATCGTGGCCCATCCTTTAAGACCAACATGGAGGTTCTATTTGAAGAGCTCTTGATGGAATTCAACGTGAAGGGTGCTGACACCGCGAAATTCCGTGCTGAGAAACTGAAGAACCAGCAGGCTGCCGCTTGAAAGGTTCTAGCTGCAGGCTTCTAACGATTGAGGCTTCATAATGAAGTGAAAACCAAATAAGGATGTTGGTTTCACCTTTCGTTAACTATAGGAATGCTATGTAAATTGCTCGTTTTTCTATCCTTGTCTTTACCACAGTGGTCTGCTATATATGAGCATGAAACCTGGATGGTATTGCTCGTAAGTGCTAATTCTTCCGTGATTGACAATTTACGCAGTGTCTACCTTGTACGGTCCCACAAAAGATTTTAATTGCCTATAAAGTAGCTTCTCCGGCATCAACCGGAGACATGGGGATTCGGATATCCATGTACCGTCTGGTAGGTTCATATGACTTCAACAAATAGCTTCAACTAGAGACATAGTACCCGAGTAATGGGGGCCCTTTATGGAAGAGGAAATTGACCAAATGGTTATCATGGATGAGACATTCGTGTTAGATATAGCTATTTTGCTCTGTTGCCACATCAACCCAAAATATCAGTGTTTACCATTGAACAGAAAAGAATGCAATAACTGTTTTTTCTTGGTCCAGTCTCATATTTTAAGTTGCTTGAGCTCGGATGAAACCATGGGAAAAATAGTGATGTAGCAAATTGCACCCTTTTTTAAAAAAGCTTCAGAAAAAGAAAAAAGAGTTCCAATTCTTGAATTGGCCTAATTCTGAGATCCAAACGAGGGTTTACGTTTACTCCATCGAAAACTCTTTCATTCACAATAGAACAAAATAATAATAATAATAATAATA
>LAPY01002298.1:73040-85978 GCA_000970635.1 Eragrostis tef
TTGGGGTGTGAAAGTAGACTCGATAATCTTTCCAACCATATAGGATACACCCCCTGAAACGTTTATTGTGTAAGTCGCACATCTCTTAGAAGTTGGACCAGCTGCACATAAATGATTGGTGTTGAAGACATCTTGTACGCAGCAATGTTGAGACTTCCATGTAAGTGATATTCTCTGTTGAAATCATTTTGGACCCCATATATCCTCATCAAGTGTGGTTAATTGACTTCTATTTTCTGATTTTATATGTATTAGATTAGATGAAACGATAGTATGCTTGTGTTGCCATACTATTTCCTGCCCCGTTGTACTACTACTTATAAGGGCAGGTACAATGCTACACGTAGGCGGTCTCAAAACCCGTCTCATGCAACGTCACGTAGGATTTTTGATGAGGTAGAAGAGAGAGAGAGGAAAAAAAGTAGGTGGTTGTTTCGTGAGACAACCACCTCAAGCGCTAAAATTTATGAGACGACTTACACACTATTGTACGAGTTGTAGTTGTTATGCAACTCATAAACATTTCTTTTCTCATCTATTAATTAAGGAGAAATGCAATTATTATGAAACAACCAAAACAATCTTCCATTGTATGTGTGGTCTTATAAATCGTCTTATGATTACGTGTCATGGATGAGACCACCTATGAGACAACCCCTTTGTACCTGCCCTAAATCTTTTGGCATAGACAATCAAATATCCAAACCGTGGCTTCCTGTATAGAGTTGATCTCTTCTATCTTTATTAAACCTGCCACCTACAGTATATTCCACAAAGTAAATACAAGAAATGTGTTGCATTGGCTCACTTAAAAAAAGAATAAATAAATCTATTGCATTCGTACAAGAAAAGTTCTAATGACATTAGAGTCTGAAGTAAGAATAATATAGTACTAAATAGATGTGTTAACATACATACATAGAATTTGAAAGGAGCACATGCCCCTTCCTCCTTTCCTACACACACAAGCATTTTAGCCGACTACAATTGATTAGCTTCTAGTGGTGAGGCTAACTTCTCTGGCCAGTCTCGGTCAAAAAGAGAGAAAAAAACTGATGTTTTAGACATAGGCTTCGGAGTTGTCTCCTTAATTTGAAGCCTTTAGAAGCAAATAAAAAGGGTACTTTTGCGCATCTTCTTGATTTCAAGCAAACTTGATGTATGTGAAATGTAAATGCAATATACGAGAACCAAATTAACCATGGTTAAGATTTGGGACATAGGGTTCGGGGTTGTCTCGTTTTCCATCATCGTTAATTCTTAGAGTTACCGGATTTTTCACATTTTTCTTAGGCCAATCTTAATGCATACTTTTATTTCACACTTTTCAAGTATGCCACATCAGATAGAGTTTTCACATCATAAATAAAATGACCTCTCTCAATGCATAATTTCATCTCACGGTTTCATAGACAAAGCATAACATTAAATTCTTCCATTGAGATTGGTCAAAACATGTTAGGATGAAAGATTTAGTTCTCAATAAGTCTTTCAATGAGCTTTTATATATATGAAAATATGCCACGTTCCTTTCATCTCCATAAAAGGAACTTCTACTCTTTCATCTTAATTGATGTGTTATGTCATCTATTTTTTTATATGACATCTTATTTAATAATAATGAAAGGCCCATTAAGACTGACCTTATATACAAGACAGGCGATATGGGATGCAGATTTGTAACTTTGTATGGTGGGTATCAAAGGTGGAGGTCAACAGGAATGCAACCTTTATCTCCGCCATACAAACTTGTTATTTGTAGAACTACGGTCCGATAGCCAGTCGACAGTCGTATCTAGCAGGGGCGGGCCTATATTGTACCAAAGGTATTCAACTGAATACCTATTATTTTAGACAAAAGATGTTGTATATGTAATGTACTATTGTATATGTATAAGAAAACAGCAGAATAAAGCAACTTTATTCTATGATCTCTTTTTCATATCCCCAACCAAAGCTCAAGCACATATTTGTGCAATTTTAATTTTACCATTAAAAGATTTGGAACATAACTGGTGATAATGAAGGCATACGGTATTAAAAAAACATTACAATAATTTAGGGTGTCTAATTTTTTTCTCCATACAAATTTTGAATACCCATGGTAAAAATCCTGGGCCCGCCCCTCAACCCTGGACTTTGCTACGGACTCATACATGCAACAGTGCACTGGCCCATGCATGCGCGCAGGACGGGCTACATCAAGAGCAGCACACCTATGTGATGTGTATGATTACTTATTCTGCAACTAGGATTGAAACAAGAATACTTGCAGAGAGGGGCCAGATCACTCGTAACAAGGGTGGATTCAATTTGTTTGATAAATGATATGGCAATATTTTCGTGCAGAAGAGAAGCTCACCACACAGTAGGCAGACCTAGCTTTGTCATTGTCCACAATCAATGCCCTATTAATCTCTAACTTGTTCCACATTCTACAAAATGGTGCAACTTTACCTCTACTTTTATGTTCTTGAAAAATCTACCTGGTGCCGTGTCGTTTCTTCAAGCGTACGTTAGATATCTTCAATAAGAATAAATTTCGCAAAACCCCAGGTTTTGTGGTCCTTGTTTCAAAAAACATCAGGTATATTAGGCTTGTGACACTTAACCTCATGTTTTCTGGTTCTAATGTCTCACAAAACCCCTCTCCTTTTGAAAATTACTCTTAATATGATAAGCGAACATTGCTTTAACGTTGGGGTATTACATAGTCATGATCCAATTTTGTTGATCCTATTAAATCAACTGAAATACTCAAATTAAAATTATTCATGAATGTCATATTAATAGTAATTTTTACAAGAGGTGGGGTTTTGTGAGATATTAGAACCATAAGACCCGGGGTTAAGTGTCACAAAGCAAAATACATGGAGTTTTGTGAGACAATGACCACAAAACCTGGAGTTTTACGAAATTTACTCTCTTCAACAATGACTAGAGTAGCAACCTCCCTCAATAATGGCTGGAGTGCAATCCGTATGCTATGCTCAACCAAAGCCACATAAACTACACGGCTTCTGACAAACAAAACTCCAGAACTCAAATTCTATAATTTGTTAAATTCAGATGTCTCCGATGCCTATCATTGAGCCTGTTCGGTAGGCTGCAGCTGCGGCTGCGGCTGCAAAAAAATAACTGCGAACACTGTAGCGACTACAGAAACACTGTAGCGGCTGCGGAAGAAATAACTGAAACACTTTAGCTGCTGCAAAACAGCCGCTGCAAGCAGCCAAGCGAACAGGCTGATTATCAAGCATGACCAAGAATATCTGGTACACATAAACATGATACATAGTGAAAAGGCAAGGCGATGCACAATCAAACTTAGACGAAATGTGAGATGGGCAAATGAAAGAGAATTAAAAGTCATGCGGAGAGTCAAGCTCGAGCAGGCTTTATATTGGAGAAAAAAATGTGAAAGTAGTTATTCTCAGTAGCATTGATATGGCTATAAAGACTGAGGTATTTGAAGCCTTACGAGTCTAACCTGATCGGCCCATGCACGCATGTGCATTGCAGTCAAAGAACAAAAACATATTCACCGCAAGCATAAGAGCTCACCCAACAATGGGTTGAGACGAGTAAAAAAGTAGATCTGCTAACTAACAATGCATAAGTAAAATAGCATCAGAACTCACCCGAAATCGATAACGATTGACATCCAAGAAACTGCAGTTTAATTTATTTAGTATTGGTGATTGAAAAGGCTATCTTTGCTAGAAGGATTTTTCTGACATGTGGTCCCTAACACAAAGGAACTGATATCTGCATTATGATATCCATGCATCAAAACATAGTTTCATTTGCACGCACATGCCGTCACGATCTGGGGGCAGAGAGCTTGCAGTAGATCTCGTCACATGAACATATCAGTTCTCTACCACGCACATGAACAGCTGCTCGTATTGTGACATTTTAGCCCAAGGTTTAATAGAATTGATAGGATACTTATATCAACAATATTCTATGATCTCTTTTTCATATCCCCAACCAAAGCTCAAGCACATATTTGTGCAATTTTAATTTTACCATTAAAAGATTTGGAACATAACTGGTGATAATGAAGGCATACGGTATTAAAAAAACATTACAATAATTTAGGGTGTCTAATTTTTTTCTCCATACAAATTTTGAATACCCATGGTAAAAATTCTGGGCCCGCCCCTGGTATCTAGTAGGCTGCGACAATTATTGTTTCCTGTTTAGAAAAACGCTTAAGAAAGACAGTGAGCGGTGAAGCAGTGGTGCGGCGATCGATGCATCGGTGGCGGGGTCAAAGCCATGATCATGCGGACGGGCGACGAGCGGGGTCTGGGCTGTTTGCGAGGCGGCCGGCGGGTTGGTAGCAGTAGACTTGCGGCCAGGCAGGAACATGCATTCGAGAGGTCCTCGAGGATGACCACTGTTGAAAATGATGCGTTTGATTTTCCGACAGAAGATGCATTAAAGACGGATGCCTATCACGGAGCGACTGAAAACAACTCTGTTTTCACATTGAATATAATACTCGCTACCTTATGAGATTTTCACAACATGTATCAATCTGCCTCAAGTATTGTAGATACTCTTCCAGAAGCAGAAATGGCTCTCGATCTATAGACACAGGTGTGATATGCACTTTAGCAGGTATCTGATTCTTCCTATGCGAACATACACCCGATGCTATTGATTGATGATGTGCGTAGAAATAAGCTTAGCATACCATTCTATCAACTTTCTTTCCCAGCTGACATCACTTCCAGTTCCATACTCTATTTCTTCCAGAGAACACTGGTGACATTAGCAAAAAACCGAAGGAAGTGACTATCCACGTCAATGCCAAGTACGTACCAGTGGAACACACAGGAAGCCATCGCAGTATGTATCGTCGTATATATCAAAATCTGGGGGTATATATGCCCACAATATCAGAATCCACAACTTTTTATTCAGCTGTCTTCGTATCTTATGGCTGCAGTTTGTATTCTGTGGGACACTACTTGAAAGCGACATGATGGATTTATCTCGTCAGATCGTCACCAAGGCCGTCTTTGTATCTTATGGCTGCAGTTTGTATTCTGTGGGACACTACTTGAAAGCGACATGATGGATTTATCTCGTCAGATCGTCACCAAGGCCTGCGCTGCAAAACAAGGTCAATTCTTTTGACTGTCCAAGTGAAGAGAAGGCACCATTAAGCATCATCTTCTAGCTGTACACAGATAAGTGTAACAGCCAGACCCAGGGCTGCTAGTTTTAAGCCACACATGTTATTTTCATAGATCAGTTCCAAGACGTATGTGTCACTCTCTATATAGACCTTTCCTCACATGTGGCAGAACCAAATTCTGACCCGGATTGGCTGTTAGAGGCTGCTCGTTATTTCACGATCAGGGTGCAGTACAAAGAACTGTAACAAGTTGAACCCCGTAGCACTCCAAATTTGACCAGGAACCATGCTTTGCTTTCAGGATTTTTTGAGATAAATATTACGGGTGGCACGGGACATGAGTTATTGTGCAGTCATCGCTGGGAAACCATCTCTGCAACAATGCTTCCTTGTCTTTCAACTCTCCTTGCTACGGCTTCCATCCTTTCGTTATTTGCTCTGCTTCTAGGAGTTGCATCTCGGGACACTCTCCCATTGGGTTCTTCTCTACCTGTCGAAGCTTTCCAAACAAACAACCTGCAATCTTCGGATGGTACTTTCTCTTGTGGCTTCTACAGCATCTATACCAATGCCTTCACGTTCTCAATATGGTACTCCAAAGCAGCAGAGAAGACTATTGTCTGGAGCGCCAACCGTGACCGCCCCGTCCATGCAAATAGGTCAGCTATAACCTTGCATAAGGATGGCAACGGTCCTTACAGATTATGATGGCACAATCGTGTGGCAAGCTGATGGAAGCTTCACAAATGTTCAGCATGCTCAACTGCTGAACACCGGGAATCTCATCATCAAGGACTCAAGTGGCAGCACCGTGTGGCAAAGTTTTGATTCACCGACAGATACTTTCCTACCAACTCAGCTCATCACTGCTACTGCGAAGTTAGTTCCTACGACTCAATCACAGAGTCCTGGTAACTACATCTTCCGCTTCAGTGATCTTTCAATACTGTCACTAATATACCATGTTCCTGATGTCTCGGATATATACTGGCCAGACCCTGATCCAAGCCCCTATCAGGATGGAAGAAACCAGTATAACAATACTCGGTTGGGAGCCCTTGATAATAACGGGATGCTTGCATCGAGCGATTTTGCAGACGGCCAGCCACTTGTGGCCTCTGATTCACGGGAAAATATTAAGAGAAGGCTAACTCTTGACCCTGATGGTAATCTCCGTCTGTATAGCTTGAACAAATCAGATGGTTCATGGTCAGTTTCGATGCTAGCTATGTCCCAACCTTGCAATATTCATGGTTTATGTGGTCCAAATGGAATCTGCCTTTACTCGCCTAAACCTACATGCTCATGCCCACCAGGTTATTCAATGAAAAACAAAGGCAACTGGACCGAAGGTTGTGTGGCTAAAGTTAACATAACATGTGATCATTATGATAGTGAATCTATGAAGTTTGTAAAACTTTCAAATACAGATTTTTGGGGTTCTGATCAGAAGCATATTCCAACAGTTTCTTTTAAGAGGTGTAGGGACATTTGCATTAGCGACTGCACCTGTAAAGGATTTCGATATAAGGAAGGTACTGGACAATGCTACCCAAAGGCTTATCTTTTCAGTGGAAGAACTTACCCAACAGCTGACGTACGAACAATATATATCAAGCTTCCAAGAAGTGTGAGTCTTTCAAATTTCCATGTTCCTCATTCCAGTGTGTTTGATTCTCTGTCGCATAATCTTGAATGCGAACAGATGAACAAAAGCATCAGAGAACCATTTCCAGATCTCCATAAGACCGGTGGAGGAGAATCAAAGTGGTTTTACTTCTATGGGTTCATAGCTGCATTTTTTGTAGTTGAAGTTTGTTTTATCTCATTTGCATGGTTCTTTGTTTTAAGAAGAGAGCTTTGGCCCTCAGAATTATGGGCTGCCGAGGAAGGTTACAAAATAATGACTAGTAATTTTCGAAGATATAGTTACCAAGAACTTGTTAAGGCAACTAGAAATTTCAAAGTTGAGCTAGGAAGGGGAGGTTCAGGCACTGTGTACCAAGGTATTCTGGAGGATGATAGGCAAGTGGCTGTGAAGAAGCTGGAAAATATAAAGCAAGGCAAGGAAGAGTTTCAAGCTGAGCTAAGCGTCATTGGGAGGATTAACCATATGAATCTTGTGAGGATATGGGGTGTTTGTTCAGAAGGATCTCATAGGTTGTTGGTTTCTGAATATGTCGAGAATGGATCACTGGCTAACATATTGTTCAATGACAAAAACAATAACTTGCTGGACTGGAAGGGAAGGTTCAATATCGCACTAGGTGTTGCAAAAGGATTAGCTTATCTTCACCACGAGTGCTTAGAGTGGGTCATCCATTGTGATGTGAAACCCGAAAACATACTGTTAGACCCAAATATGGAGCCTAAAATAACTGATTTTGGGTTGGCAAAGTTATTAAACAGAGGTGGACCGAACCAGAATATATCCCATGTAAGAGGAACATTAGTTTACATTGCTCCAGAGTGGGTTTCAGGTCTCCCAATGACAGCAAAAGTTGATGTGTACAGTTATGGAGTTGTGCTTCTTGAGCTTCTGTCAGGCACTAGAGTTTCAGAGCTTGTTGAAGGTTCAGATAAGGATCATATGGTGCTTAGAAAGTTTGTCAGAATGCTTGTTGACAAACTGGAAGGGGAGGAACAGTCTTGGGTTGATGCGTTTGTGGACACAAAGTTGAGTCGGCCATTCAACTACATCCAAGCAAGAACACTAATCAAATTGGCAGTTTCCTGCTTGGAGGAAGACAGGGCCAAAAGACCAACTATGGAATCCATAGTCCAGACCCTCCTGTCGGTTGATGATTGAACAGTCATATGGACTACACCGAGCTACTACATGGATTAACTTGGTAATTAACTTCCTGCTTGGTGGAAGTACGAAGCAAAAGACCAATTATTGACTTTAGTCCAGCCCTCCTACAAATTGATGAAGCGGGTAACAAATAGTATCAGGGCTATTTCTTGAGTTTATAATTTACACTGGTGTACAATTATTTCTAGGGAATCTGAACTTAGTCGAATTGAATGTACAACGATTCTGTAACTAAGTTTGTTTTCCTTTCTAGCTGTGCAACATTGTTTTTTGGAAAGAACCTGTGCAACATATTTCTATAACTAAGTTTGTTTTCCTTATGCTAACAAACTGTTCAAAAGATTTCCCGGGACGAATCTATGGCATAGGCGTGCAATAAAACTAGGCCCGTGCATCGCCAAAGCAGGCTCAAATTTATTTACTCTCTTTGATAACGAATTTCTATAAATTCATATATATACTACTCGCTAGTGTACAACATATGACTTATGTTATAGATTCGTCACGAGAAATCTGTTGTCCGTTTAACACAGGACAAAATTAGAGCAACAAGTGTTCTGAAACAGAGAGTAAAAAACATTTTGTACAGCACTAGCTAGCTAGTGTACTGCTAATTACCACGGTACTGTCATTGTTTTCGAGCCTCCTCGTGTGAAACATGTAATAATTTAAAACATGCTGACAACATTAGACAAGGCCCCTTCTTTTTCATTGCGTGGAATCATTTGACAACATTAGAGTTTAGACACAAGCCTCCTCCTTTGGTTCATCTCTGCTTTGGCCGGTTGGCTGACAGACGAGGAGGCTCTTCTTCAGCATTATGAAGAGATGAACCAAAGGATGCAGAGGAAATACTACATTGGAAGGAGACGAACCAGTGAGGCCATGCTCAATCGGCGTTGTTGCCTCCGGGGCTGATCTCACTGCAACGTGCTGCAATGGAGAATCAGGGAGGTGAAGAGAGCTCGTTCACGAGCGAGGTCAAGAGGCAGCTCCGACTAGCTTGGCCGCTCGTCGTCAGTTGCGTCTTGCAGAAACTCATCCAGACGATCTCCATCATGTTCGCCGGCCACCTCGGCGAGCTCGCTCTCGCCAGCGCATCCTTGGCCACCTCGTTCGCCGGCGTCACCGGCTTCAGCTTGCTGGTTGGTCAACATCACTTACCCACGGAACTCGGTGTCACTCTGTTTTCTGTCCTTCTATAACTCCACTGAATTCACATGCTCTGTCACTCTGCTTTCTGTCCTTCTAACTCTTCTGAATTCACCCCGCGCGCATTGTTTTGTGGACAGACAGGAATGGCGAGCAGCCTGGACACACTCTGCGGCCAGGCCTTTGGCGCAGAGCAACGTCACCTGCTAGGCGTTTACAAGCAGCGGGCGATGCTGGTGCTCGCTCTGGTGAGCGTGCCGGTGGCGGTGATCTGGGCCTACACCGGCGAGATACTTGTGCTGTTCAGGCAGGACCCCGAGATCGCCGCCGGAGCCGGAAGCTACACCCGGTGGATGATCCCGGCGCTGTTCCTGTTCGGGCAGCTGCAGTGCCACGTCCGGTTCCTGCAGGCGCAAAACGTCGTCGTGCCGGTGATGTTGAGCTCTGGCGCCACCGTCGTGGTGCACGTGGCCGTCTGCTGGGTCCTGGTGCGCAGCCTTGACCTGGGCGTCAACGGCGCGGCGCTGGCCAACGCCGTTTCAAACCTTTTTAACCTGTTCTTAATGGTGCTCTACGTCAGGCTCTCACCGTCCTGCAAGGCCACATGGACCGGATTCTCCCGTGAGGCGTTCCGCGGCATCCCCGGCTTCTTGAAGCTCGCCGTGCCGTCCGCTCTCATGGTCTGGTGAGCAAATTTCGAACCTCCATCCCACTCTATTGTATTGTGATAGATCAATCTACATACTCACCAGACGCGCTTGCGATGGTTGCAGCATGGAGTGGTGGTCCTTCGAGATCCTGGTGCTGCTTTCCGGTCTTCTCCCAAATCCGAAGCTTGAGACCGCGGTGCTGTCAATATGGTGAAACTCCACGCTTTCTCATGGCGAAATTCATATTGCTGCCTGATCTGATCTATGGCCTATACTGTTCTGATTCTTGTAGCTTCAACACTTACTCCTTCGCATTCACGGTTCCAATGGGCCTTGGTGCTGCAGTAAGGTCAGTATTCCTACCTAACAGGCGGTGCTGAATGTACGTAATTGGAATATAGATTTCTAACAGTTGCAGTCTGAACAAACTTTTTCCTGCATATTTATGTGCAGCGTACGTGTTTCGAACGAGCTTGGCGCAGGAAGGGTGCAGGCAGCCCGTATAGCGACCCGAGTGGTCATGCTCTTGGCGTTCTTGCTGGGTATATCAGAAGGTCTTGTGATGGTGCTGGCGCGCAAAGTGCTGGGGCATGCATTCAGTAATGTGGAGGAAGTGGTCCTGTACACCGCTAGATTGATGCCCATCCTCGCAGTGTGCTTCTTATTTGACAGCCTGCAGTGTGTTCTTTCAGGTATGTATAGGACAACACTGCAGGCGGAGTTCTAATTGATTAACTAAAAAGAACTGAATTTACCTGCTTGCAACAGAGATCATAAACCATGGCTGCTTTGCTATTTTTAGTCTAGTCAGCGAAAGACATAAGCACATTAAACATTACCCGTCACTTAATAATTAAATTTCACACAGCATTATTGGCAGAATTTATATTATTCGCAGAGTGTTTGTGAGGAAGCTATCCGAACATTTAGGCGTTTCCACAATATCCTTAAACATTATTTGCAATCATGAGCAATGCACATAGTAATTTAAATTATGCCTAGATTGATTTTTTTATGAATCTGAGATATTATCGTAATACATTATAGTCTACACTCTACAGGTATTGTTAGGGGTCGTGGCAAGCAAAAGATTGGTGCCTTTATCAACCTTGTTGCCTACTACATTGTTGGCACCCCTGCGGCATCCATTTTCGCCTTCATCGGCCATCTCAGAGGAGTGGTATTGTGCTCTTTCATGTTACTCCTTATCTAGTTTTCCGTTCTCAAATGGAGTGGTTATGAAATAAAATTCAAATTTTACACGTGACCTGTACAGGGACTTCTGTTTGGAATCCTGTGCGGACTAGTGGCGCACTTGCTCTTGCTTCTCACCATCACCTTATGTGCCAACTGGAACAAAGAAGTAAGCATATAAGTTTCCAGCTTCAATACGTCCATTTGATAGTCGCTCTCACCTAATGTTGCAAGCTGGGTCCCCCAGGCACTGAAGGCAAATGATAGAGTTCCTCGTACTACTCGTCCAGTTGAAATGAGAACATCAGGTTGTACTAAGCAGGAAGACGGGGGCGCTTCGGTTGGAACGCACAACACTCAAGTAATGTAACCATTGAGGTAACAAAGGGTCCTTTTGATCCGAGCAAAGGTTGACGGCGCTGTGGGCTGTATGTATTCATTGGTTTGCCTTCAACTGAACGGTCATCTTTTCCTCCTGCCAAAGGGAAATAAGTACATTTAGACATGGATGGAATTGATAATACATTTTTCTGAAAATATTTGTCTTTTGAGGTTTCCAGAATTAAAAGGGGGTAAATGTTTTGGCTCAATATGTGTGTTGTAAATCCAAATATACAGCCAATAAAATATTACATATTGATGGAAATAAAATCTCTATTCTCTGAATTCGGATCATGACATGTTTGCAATGCATAATTATCCATTATCTACTAACTTTTTTTACCAATACATATGAAGTCTTTCTGATGGCTGAGTTTTCATGAATAATTTTGACACATCAAATTTGGTTAGTAACTTTGACGCACTTTACTTGCCCAATGATTTCGACACACCATCAACGATTAATGACACTTTTTACAAACTTTAGGATTCTGAGCTTTATATTTGGTTCTAATATTATTACACTTCTAGAAATTAATTATACACATTTACTAATCACACATCAGCTGGAAGGATATAGTGAAAGTATGTTATTGGTAATTTTAATAAACAATATGGAAGCTCACGTGACGTTGGTGGGTCTCCAGTGTCAGAAGGCCGCGGGAAGTGTGCGGCTGGAAGTGGGAGAAAATTTAAAGGTTGTTTGGCTACTAGCCACAGCCAGCCATGTCACAGCAGCCCCCGCCACAAAGTGTGGCGAGCAATTTCGCCGCCACTACCTCCGTTGTTTACTGTAGCGTGACGCGGGTACTGTAGCGGAACCAAACATCTCCTTAATAAAAGGTATTTTAGTTTTTTTTTAATCTTCTACCTTGTTTCAACTTGAGATTCTAGAAACAGCCTAAAGCTGAGAGATCATCCCTCCACAACGCTAACACATCATCCCTCCACAATGTTTTGGCCTATGTGACTCACACATCATCCCAACGACACATTGGCCTTTGTAGCCACCTTCCGGTGGTGACACATTGCCCTATGTCATCGTGGCCACCTCCTGCATCCGCCGTGTCGCGTAGGGAGGTCAGTTCTGTTGGGGGATCGAAGGTCTTGATGAGACTTCGAAGCCCTCCAACGAAGGGTTGATGAAGTTCTTGTTCGGTCGAAAGTTGTCGAAAGTGATGGGGATCTCCGGATCACCTCACGAAGCCCTCCGAGTGATCAGGGTCGTAGATTGATGCGTGCGAAGCCCTCCTTCTGGTCCGGAGTCCCGGGCGAAGGTGACGGCGTTCAGGTTCCCAGCTTTATCGAAGTGCGCGAAGCCCTCCTTGGTCCGCGATGCCGGGCGAAGGGGTTAAGTGTTCACAAAGAGTTTTGTGCGGTTCGAGTGCTGATTTCTTTGGCTCGTGGCCCGAAAAACAGGTGATCGTACAGGTCCATCCTCCTCCATATCTATAGAGAAGGGGAAGGTCATATTTACATGAATGCCATTGGCTATGGATAAGTCTACGGCTCGTATAGACGCGCGGATGCGTGAGCGCGCGTACCGTGCGCCCAGGGGCTGCAAGCAGGGCGAGCAGCCAGCCGGGGGCGGGCG
>LAPY01002300.1:52024-65418 GCA_000970635.1 Eragrostis tef
GACCTCAACAAGCGCGTCCCCGACAAGATCATCGACCCCGACACCAACACCGTCCCCTGGTGAGTGCCTGCTGTGCCCGCCTCATTTGTTCGGGCTAATCCCGTTTCGCGCCGAGTTTTAGTTTCCTCCGGGCGTCCGGGTGCTGGTTTTGGAGGAGAATGCGCGATCCATTGCTTTCGTCGGAGAATTTGAGCCTCGCGAAATGACTAGTCCCGTATGCAACAAAGAGCGCGTCTCTGAGGACCGTATTGATCAATTGTCAGGTCTCACAATGTTTCGTAGCTGCTTGACCTCTAGATTCGGTTTGGTAGAATTGAGCGTCGATCAAATGCTACCTACTGAACCTACGCATACGCAATGGATAGGAAGGAACAGCTTTTGTATTGATTACGCACGGTGATATCTCACAAGGTTCCAACCGTAGCATTAATTCGATTGGTTGAAATCCTCAGCAGTTGCAAGTGGTTGTCATTTGCTGTACCTTCCTACAATGAACACATTTGATCAGGTAGGTGGTTGAGATGGGTGATGAATGTAGGATGCTAGTATGACTACTGCAAATTTGGCCTTTTTCTGAATTCACCTGAGTTGTTGGCTCATGGCTGGATGCTGGTGTGGGAAAAAAAACCATTTGAGGGCGTAGTGATAATTAAATTGACTATAAATGAACTTTAATGCCTGCAATTTTGATGTCTGGTGCCTTGTTAATAGTTTGGAATATCCAATTCTGTGGACGTTGCTCTGAGTAACTTGTTCTCCCTTGAAGTTTTTTAATTCAGAATACATATACAAAGCCAATGGTCAATTGTTTCATACTGTCATTTGTTGATGATTGGGTTCTGCACCTCGGACAAAGTCAATGAACAACTTTCCGTCTAGGATAGTTATGACTTTGGAACTAATAAAATGTTTAGAGTTATATAGTTGCACGCATGCTCTGTCACATCCTCCTTTTTGAAACTGCTGTTCCTAACTTTTAATTTTAAACTGGAGCTTTTGATTTAGTCTTAAACAATTGTCTTTAATGGATCGAACCTTACGCATAAGGGCATTGTTGTTCAAGTTGGTCGCATCAAATTTTTCTCCTTTTCTTGAACAAAGAGGAATATAGTGGCATGTAAGTAATTATGCCGAAACAAAAAAAAAGAAAAAAATACAGCCTGGTATAAATTATCTTACTTGGTACAAAACCAATTTGTGGTTGTGGTTTTGAAGGTGGCTAGGGCGCCACTCATGGTAGTCACCCAAATCTACTCATCTTGAGAGTGATTGACTATTTAACCGTTTGAGATCTTGTTATGCCTAACATGTGACTACAGTCACTACACTTTCTTCCATATGATGACGACACAGAGATAAAAATAAGTCTTTGCTTTTTAAATTCTCCAGTCTTGGTCTTAGTTCTATGTACTTGTGCGCAAAATTAAATTACAGTATTTCTTCTGTCACGGGTGTTGATTTGTTGGATGGACAGTTATTCGGCCATCAAGCTCGCAAGAAAAAAAAATTTGGCCATCAAGCTGAAGAAACAGTTGAAATTATCTCTGCCTATAATTTCTCTATCAACAGTAACAATTAAAATATACCTTTAATGACTCATTTTAAATTTCGTAGATTCTTATTTCATAGGTTTTTCCTAAAGAAAAAACCGCTGATGCTTTTCCCGTGACATGCTTCGATTGTGCAGGTACCATGCCAATAGAATGCTGAGCTTTTATGCACCAGGTAAATTAACCTTCTACTGCTTTCTTTGCAGTTACAAGAACTTTCTTTTGCAGTGGATACTAACTTGAGGTCATGGTAGTCTTTAAATTTACTCTAATGTTTCTGCATGTGTTTATTATAAAACTTTAATTCTTTTAAGCTTGTATTTTGGCGAATTATTTTGATTGTGCTCAGAAGTTCGATGTTATGCAATATCAAGCACAAATGATGATTTGTATTCCCTTCGTCCCACAGTGTAAGCATTCTTAGAATCTTGAGGCAAAAACAATCAAGAAGGGAAAAATCAGATATACCACTCATTTTATTCACCAACTCCTCACCCATCCACCAACCCACTAGATTTTGTCTTATCCTTAAGAATGCTTACACCGTGGAACACAATTTGAACGCTTCAAATACTTATATAGTGGAACAGAGGGAGTACCATGCTAAACCTGTTATAAAGAACATGAAAGATAACTATTGCCCTTCACGGACTTAGTACTTGGGATGGTGCCATGTTTTTTTTTTGAGCCCAAATGGTGCCATGTTTGTCTGAGCTAATTTAAAAGTAAGGTGCTAAGGTCTTTGTTCCTTGACCTCATAAAAAAAAACACTGCATTCTTACTGCTAGGTTGTACTGTACAGAAATTTGTAACATCTAATGCAAAATGTACCTTTAGATGTAAAAATAAATCACTGATGGTTCCAATTTCCAGGTTGGTGTGGTGAAGTTCGTGATGTTATATATTGTAACAATGGAACTGTAACTGTGGTCTATCGCGTGATACTGAAAGGAACAGATGGAGAGGTAATTGTTCTCCTTTCGTCTTTGCAAGTTATATTTGTACACTTCATTTATTATTCATTTTCATTATAGTGGGTTTCTTGAACTAATATATGCTGAAAACTGAAATCGACACATTTCTGAAGTCATACACATAAAAAAAACGAGGTCCAACCTAAGAGGAACTAGGTGGTTTTTCATTAAGTAAATTTTATTACAATTCATTAACATACATGGAAACAATCCTCTTTTTATTCCTCGGCTGCCTTTTCCTTAATGTCAACTTATTTCTTCTGCTCTTTAACCCGTGTGGGTGCAGGCATATAGAGATGCCACGGGCACGGCACAAGTGCATGAGGGCCGCAGGGAAGACGCCGTTGCAGAAGCGGAGGAAGCGGCATTCTGCAAAGCTTGCGCACGATTTGGCTTTGGCTTGTACCTTTACCACCAGGACGACATCCACAGAGACGAATACAGCTTCCATTGAAGGCTAGCTGCCTAGCTCGCACCGCTGCTGGTCATAAATCATAGCATGGACAGAAATTCCCTTGGAGTACCTTTCGAGAAATATTTTTGCTCTTCGCGTAGTATTCACCCACAGGCGAGCTTCCCCCCTGAATTCTGAATGTATGTAAATACGAAAGCCTGCAACATTTTCATTTGCTGCCTTCGTTTGAGTCGATGGCTCGATGCCATCCTACAAGAACTCTTCCAGCTAGGAAACCCATATGAAAACTCTGATGTCATTCATTTCTTGTATCCATCAATAACAAATGTAGGCTGATTTGTTCTTCCTTTCGTGGTATCAGATTGTCTTTGCTTGTCTCGCGGGGTAAAAGTGAGATCTTGTATGTTTATTCACATGATGTTTTGATTCAAAAAAAGTTCGTTCAAAATTCGCTTGTTGATTTGGCATTGTCGCTGTGCCTCTCTTGAGATTAACATAATCTAGTTTTATCAAGGGAAAATTGTCTGTATAACACTCCTTGTGAACAGGTTTTCAAACATACCATCCGTCTAGCTAGAATTATTTACTTAAGCACTATCTACTAGTTCCAATTTTTTCTCCATCTAGCACTATACAGTAGGAATGAACAATAGAACAGACATAATCCAATCATATTACATTTGAAAAGAAAATTCAGATACTACTACGACTAATTTATTCGGACCAAAACTGAGGAAAAAGGAAAATGAGTGGGACCAAAACCATGATCGGGGTTGGGCCCATGTTGAAGACGGGAACCCTCTGGCGTCTACTAGACCGTAACCGAACCCGCGCAACATTAAAACAAGACAAGCCAAACGCGCACGCGTCTAGCTACCGAACCGGCCCCAAATTGAAGGAAACCAGCACGACGCAACCGACTTGACCGCTCAAAGCATCGTCGCGGAATCGAAGCCGCGTGCCACCACATTCATCATTCGCTGCCGATTCGCGAGTCTTCTTCGTCTTCGTTCGGCGACCGATCGGGCGACGCGGAGGAATCGAAATCGAGGAGGAGGAGCTAGCGCGGGTAGAGGAGAGAAGCGATGGCGGAGAACCCGCAGCTGTTCGGCAACGGGATGCCGGTGCCGTTCTACGGCGAGATGTTCGTCCTCGCGCGCGACGGCGTCGAGTTCCACGTCGACAAGATCCCATCGTACGTATCCTCCTGCGCGCTCGCGTGCTTCTTCCAGTTGATTGTGCGATCTAGCTAGGGATTGAGGTTCCTGAATGGGGATTTGGGGGGTGCGACCGGATTAGGTTAGATTTGGCGGGTAGAATTCAAGGAATTGAATTGGGATGGTTGAATCCGTCTGAAATCCTCAGGGTTGTGCGGAACAGGCACGCCAGAGGTTGTGGCCGGGCCGGGGCGGCAGTAATTGAGCCCTGGGCTGGGGTTTTCGCTGGCGAGCTCTGAATTCCTAGAAACTGCAACAGTACTACACATATTGGGAAGAAAATTGGAGAAAAAAATTACACTTTCAAGATTGAGCATAATTTGCGCCTCATTGCTATATTTACCTTTGATGGATGAATTTATGTTTCGAAAAAGGGCTTACACTTAGATAATTGTGGAACCTTATCTTTGTAAACATCGGTTTGGGTGAAAAGATCTAACCAATTATCTTGTTATTGATTTGTTTGTTATCAATCAGAGCTCCTAGCGGTCATGTGAAAACAAAAGGCACAATCTACCTGTCGAACATAAGGATGGTGTTTGTTGCCAGCAAGCCTGTTGGTAACTTCTTTGCTTTTGACATGCCCTTGGTGAGTAATGGCAATCTGAATTTTTGTTCTTCCTGTCTGCTAATATTACGGAGTCTAACAAAATACTGCAATGGCACCTATTCAAAGCTGTTGGCAAACCATGATACAACAACCAAACAGCGTGCAGACTCACCTCTTTCCATTCCTTTTTCTTTGTAGTTTTGGGGATGGACTCCATCTCCACTTTGATTTACCAATGCTACTTCTGTGAGGCAAATAGAAATATACTGGTTGCCTGTTTGGATTTGTTTGGATTGAGGGATAAGGGAGTAGGGTAGGGACAAGATATGAACTAGTATGTACGTGACCCAATCCCACCATTTTATCCTTTGTATCCAACTTCTCCATTGTGTATGCTAATTAGTTACATTTACTGCATATGTGTTCGTAACAGCTTTCTTTGCCTGTTTGGATTTGTTTGGATTGATGGATAAGGGAGTAGGGTAGGGACAAGATATGGACTAGTTTAGCACTACAATACCATGTACGTGACCCCATCCCACCATTTATCCTTTGTATCCAAACTTCTCCATCGTGTATGCTGATTACTTACATTTACTGCATATGTGTTTGTAACAGCTTATATTTGAGAACAGAGGAGACTCCTCAGTAGAAAAAAAAAAGTATGTCCTATCTGCATAATAATTTGGAGGGAGTGAAAACCATAACACAGATGTATATGCAAGTTAACATGCTAGCTAAGCCGCATGTAAAAAGGATACGAGCTAAAAGATGAAGTTTCTGTTAACTTCGGAATTTTCTTATTAAAAGTGGTTGCTATCAGCATTAGGAGGTGTTGATACATAAACAATGAATCTCATCCAGTACAAGCATTAGCTGGCAGTGCAGTGATCAAGCTTGCATTAGGAGGTGTTTTGAGTAATAATTGCCTCATTTTCGATGGATCGTATCGGGCAAGAATTATTTACCTTGCATGGCAGCCCAGTTTTGTTGAGTTTGTGGACTATTCGGGTGCCCTCCAGGTTATATCAGGGAGATTGGATAATATTTTGTGAACTGACCGTGAGGTAGGGTTTGTATGCTGATTGTTGGGTGACGCTGCCCCATGTATGATGGTTGCCAACAGTTAGGTGTTTTGGTGACAGAGCAGTTTGTTATTCCGTTACTTTTGGGGTACTGCTTTCACCTGACCTAGGCTTACATGCTGTTTGGGCTCAGTCTTGTTGCATTCTTCACAATCTTCATCTAAATTATTTTGCTTGGTGCACTCTCTGCAGTTGTTTGTGCACGGGGAGAAGTTCAATCAACCAATATTTCACTGCAACAACATATCTGGATTTGTTGAACCAGTAAGTATCACAGAAGGCTTTGCATGGGGAGAATTTCAATCAGCCAATATACTCACATCCGACTATGCTCAAACACTAACATTGAATGTTCTGATGCAGGTTGTTCCAGACAACCAGAACAGGGCTCTATACTCAACCCACACCTTCAAGATCTTGTTCAAGGAAGGCGGCTGTGGTACATTTGTTCCTCTCTTCTTGAACTTGGTCGCATCTGTGCGTCGCTACAATCAGTTCGAAGCCCAATCTGCTGCTGCTGCTAATGTGGCACCACGTGTGGACCCTCTGCAAGCTGCACAGACGCCCGTTGATGATATGATGCGTCATGCGTAAGTATCTAGCAATCTGTTTTCTCTTCCTCTTGGTTATCATTTGCCATTTTGTCACGTTACTGGATTTGTGTACAGGTACGTTGATCCAAATGATCCTACCAAGATTTTCCTTCAGCAGCCTGCACCAGAATCCCAGTTGAGGAGGAGAAACTACCATGGGCCTGCAGATAACGCATACTAGCGATTTGCTGGATTGTCAAGGTTCTCGTGCTCGATAATGTGGAGTGTGCATTTGAGCATTTCGCCTGTCCACCGTGACAGCGTCTATCTCAAAACTAACTAATGTTTGGTCATGACACGTCTTCTGACTTCATTCGTACATAATGTGCGAGTTGATGTTTCAATAAATGATGTACATATGCAGAGTCCTGTTGAGATATTGACTGAGAATATAGTTATTTGGTTCATGGATATCAGGATATCATTACTATGCCAATTGTTTGGAGACTCGTTTGCTTCCCAGAATCTCAGTTGAGGAGGAGAAACTACCATGGGCCTGCAGATAACGCATACTAGCGATTTGCTGGATTGTCAAGGTTCTCGTGCTCGATAATGTGGAGTGTGCATTTGAGCATTTCGCCTGTCCATCGTGACAGCGTCTACCTCAAAACTAACTAATGTTTGGTCATGAGACACGTCTTCTGACTTTATTCGTACATAATGTGCGAGTTGATGCTTCAATAAATGATGTAAATATGCAGGGTCCTGTTGAGATATTGACTGATAATATAGTTATTTGGTTCATGGACATCATTACTATGCCAATTGTTTGGAGACTCGTTTGCTTCGTTCATGGTACAAAGCCAAAACCTGCAAGCAGCAGAAGCAACGAAACACACTGCTGCTTGATGTTTCGTTGCAGGTATGCTTGTCAGAGGCCGTTTGAGTTTGTTATCTGTTCATATTTCGTAGAGTCAGTCCTGGATTGATGTATCACCGCAAGGATATCTTGTTGTATTTGTGTTGGTTATTGCCAGGCGCGAAATGATTGTGTGACTGAGAAAATTACCGGCAACGTATATTGCTGTATGCTGTACGTAGAGACACCGGAATTCGCATACCAGGATTTTGTGAGGGACGGATTGTAAACTTTGAGGCTGGCCCGTTTCCTCCAGGAGCGGATGGGCTGGATCCGTCGCTGTCCAACTAATTGCGTACCTGGGCCCGGTTTGTAATTAATCGTCTCAAAAACAATTGTACTAAAAAATTAATCAGTCCTCGCCTTGTCGCCAAGCTCGCGAGGGTTTTCTTCTCCGAGTCCTTCCTCCCTCGCCGACTCGCCGTTGTCTGATCTCATCTCTGCTCGCCAATCCATCCGACTAAGCCATGGCTTCCGGTAACTACCTCTGAGCATCACTCTTCTAGGCCATCCGCCGATCTGCGATATTCGCTCTTTTTGGGGGATTTTCCCCCTCTAGCTGTGTTGTTTGGTGATGGGTGCGATTCCTCGGCTCGCTGCCTGCTAGATCCGCAGCGGGGTCTGTGTTTTGGGGATTTCTGTAGGGCTTGGTGTCGTGGCTTGTATATTGGTTTAGATCGACGCGATTGTGGTCAGAATTGTGGGGGATCCCGCCTTTAGGCTGGGGAAATTGATTAGTTTGCGTCTCAATAATTGGGAGTAAGGGCATTGTGACAAGTCTGGTGGACTCAGGCTTCACACAGTGGGTGTAGTACAATAATTGTTTTGTTCTCATTTGATTGCTCCATGAACTATTTGTGCACAATTGGAGTTCAAATTAATAAAACACCAATCGATTTTCCTGTAATGCTTGATGATATGGGAGCTTCTTACTGTAGCTTATACCCTACCAACTTGGGGGAAGAAAATTGAACCACTCTGGTTGCTTTTGGCTCAATGCAACTTGTAGTTTTCTCTTTTAAATCAACTAGTAGTTGTATTTCTGATTGCCGTGAGATGCAGGTTTAGTCTAGAACTAGCGATGTTTCTCTTATCTTGATTTGTATGCACAATGAGGCAGTTTCTAATATACTCGTTTTTGTTCTAACCAATCACCTTTCAGACCAGAGCAAAACTTCTAAACCAGACAAGTCATCTTCAGCACCTGATGCAGGGCTTCCCAATCCTTTTGATTTTTCTTCGATGGGAAACTTCCTGAATGTACGTTTCACTCCTGTGGCCTTAATATGTTTTGATAAATTACATTTCTTAGTAATTTCCCCCGCTGAAACATATTCTCTTTCCTTCATTCAGTTAGTTTATTGTACTGTTATTGTTGTTACCAAAATCTGTTTGTTATGTTCAGGATCCATCTATAAGAGAGATGGCAGAGCAAATTGCAAGTGACCCTGTGTTCAACCAGATGGCTGAACAGCTTCAGAAAAGCGCTCAGGGTGCAGGAGAACAGGGTTTTCCTGCATTGGATCCTCAACAGTACATGGAAACAATGCAACAAGTGATGCAAAATCCTCAGTTTGTGTCAATGGCAGAGCGTCTTGGGAATGCTCTTATGCAGGTCTTATTATGCTATTATATATCTTGATTTCTCACTTGTTGCCCAAGTTTTGTCCCTGATGCTATTTCCCCCATTTTTTCTCCTATGTGATAGGATCCTGCTATGTCCAGTATGCTTGAGAACTTGACTAGTCCAGCTCATAAGGAGCAGCTTGAAGAGCGAATGGCCCGTATCAAGGAAGATCCATCCTTGAAGCCGATTCTTGATGAGATAGAGAGTGGTGGTCCATCTGCAATGGTGAAGTAGGTATTGTATACTAGCCAGGATATCTGAATTATGGTTTCCAAATTGCTGACATAGTTTTCTTACTAAATATAGGTACTGGAATGACCCTGAGGTTCTTCAAAAGATTGGCCAGGCAATGGGAGTCACTGTTCCAGGTGATTCTAGTGCTTCCACTGAACTCTCTGGGCCTGAAGAAGCTGAGGAGGAAGGCTTGTATGATGATGAGTCAATTGTTCATCACACTGCGAGTGTTGGCGATGCGGAGGTATTGGAGTGAGCAAAATGACTGTAGAACCTTTCTTCTCTCAGAGTTGCAAAATAAATGCCTAAAATTACTTAGGGCCTATTATTCCTAGATAGTTATATATCAAATCTTGTTTATTGGGCTTACAGCTCTGCAGGCATTTGCTTGAATTGCTTCTAATAATAATAGTTCAAAACTATGCCGGTGAGAATTTTTTTTGTTTGGGGAGGGCAGCTTGCAATCTTTTCATTAACATGTGGCTACATTGGGGGGAAATTCTCATATGGTTGCTAATGTTTGTCCTATTTGGAGCGGATAAATTGCTTTTGGGGTATTCTTCTGGTTCTTACAATTTCTGTTATTGTTTCTTTTGTTCAAAATAGTCATCTCCCCTGAACTTTTATTTGGCTGCTACCATTATTCAACCTTTTATCAGCACCTGTGGCGCATTATTTAAAATTTTAGTGACATAACAGGGTCTGAAGAAAGCTTTGGATGATGGAGGTGACAAGGATGAAGAAGATGCCGAGGGGAGAAGGGCATTACATTTTGCATGTGGCTATGGTGAGGTAAGTGAAAGAATAGACTCTGCAACATTAATGTCAATTTTTCTAGTAATTTGCGAATTTTGTAGTTTTTTCACGCACTTTGGTTGACTTTTTCCCTACCTTTATTTTGGGGGTAACTGCTGCTAAGTTGTTGTGCTCTTAATGTCATGTCACTCATGTGATTTATTCATTCTTGAAATGCTGGTTGCAAGGAGTTTCTTGCATTTTGTAATCGAAGCACTTCTCTACTGACGAACTGCTACACATCTTTCAATATATAATATTTCTTACTCTTCTGGCCACGTGTTGGTTTAACATATGCCATCTATAGAATTAGATTTCAGCTCCAGATCGACAATACAAGCTGAGGCTTGGAGTGCTTCTTGTCCTTACTTGCATCTATCAGGTATCTTGACCAGTGGCAACTAATTGAATGACCTTCTGTGGGTTTAGTTGAAGTGTGCAGAAATCCTTTTGGATGCCGGGGCTGCAGTTGACGCACTGGATAAGAACAAGAACACTCCATTGCATTATGCTGCTGGATATGGTCGGAAAGAATGTGTGGATCTTCTATTAAAGCACGGTGCTGCTGTGTAAGTTCAGTTACCTGTTGTCTTATTAGTTTTTATATGTGTAGTTCCCTACCAGTGGCTTGCGGAATAACTTGTTGGAGCTGTCACAGTACGCTCCAGAATCTGGATGGGAAGACTCCTATCGAGGTCGCCAAACTCAACAATCAGGACGAGGTCGTCAAGCTGCTGGAGAAAGACGCATTCCTATAGAAGCAGTGGTTGGGTCTCCTGTGCACATTTAACCAAACTCTTGGTTTTGGTGTCAGCTCCCCTTGGTTGATTGATTGTTTCTGTAACTTGTGAATTTAATGTGCTTCTTTGCATGGTCATGCCGTGTCTCAGCATTTGATCAATCATACGTAACAAGCAGCCTGTTCGGTAGGCTGCAGCTGCGGCTGCAGAAAAATAACTGCGAACACTGTAGCGGCTGCAGAAGAAATAAGTGAAACACTGTAGCTGCTGCAAAACAGCCGCTGCAAAGCAGCCAAGCGAAAAAGAAGACGATGGTGGAAGAGAAATGGTGCCGCTGTTATCTGTTAAACATCATATCGATCAATTGTTTGTTTCTTTTATCAAACAATTCTGAAAGCCTTTGATCGAAACAGATAGGACTCTCCACCCCGTGAAAATCTAGCTGGTCCCTGCAGGCCACAGTTCATGTGATTAGTCCTTGCATTGCAGGTAAAGTGATTTTCAGACTGCATGATGTGTGAAGTTTGAGAAGACAACTGCAGCGTTGCAGTAACAGCTACAATCAACCATGGACGTGAAGATTGCTTACTGTAAGTGATGCACACATTGCACAAGCAAACTCCATTCTGCCTGCAACTTGCAAGAAATATGAAACATTCAGCAAAGAGCCTAGCATATTGACACTCAGGGTCAAAAGCGAAGTATGATATCTGGACCATGCATTTTCTTGTTCTCCTGGTGGAGGTTGTCACAAACTCACAATTATACAGGAATTATCATGAATCATGCATTTTATTGCAAGGTTCTTCTGAAGATTTCTCAGTACTTATTACTACCTGATAAGCACCGGCGCACTTCTTTAAGAGAGAGAATGTTTAATAAAAATCCTGATTTGCCAGTCGCTTTTTAAAATTGCTTCAAGACTACTACTTCTTTAAATGCATGATGTTATATTTTTTTTTCCTTAAATACATGATGTCTGCTTTGCTGCCGTCGTGGCGGCCGTCGAGAAAAGAGCCCGGTGACAGTTCCATCACCAGCCTCGTCGTTGGCGGAACCGTTAACAGGACGGGGGCGGTCAACCCGTTCCCCGGCGAACTCTCGCCGGACACACCACCAACCAGATCGCCGTCCGCCTCATGGTACCTACTATACCTATTAATTGGTTCATGCACCGTTCGCAGGACCTAGGTTACCTCATGATATCCCTGAATCGATCCATCTCTCTTACGCGCGTGAGCTCATGCAGACCAGCCAGCCCAAATCTCTCTATGATCGTGCACTACACCTGCAATTTCTGTTCATATCTTAACCTTTAAGCTACGTCTGATCTTATCCGAACATATGTATATGCTCATCATCGATCACGCAGCCTTCTGGTCAGGAGCAGTGGTGGGTGTTCGTGAACGACACGCCCTAAACCCTGAGGTGTTCGTGAACGACACGCCCCTCGGAGAGCTTCGTGCACCAGTGGGTCGGTGCACAACTCGAGGCCAGGCGGCGCGCACATCGCGGCGGCGGCGCGGCCATGGTGAAGGCGTACATGGCGGTCGACGCCGACGGGGCGGACGTCAAGGACATGCCCGTCAAGGACGTGGTCACCGCGCCCAAATGCTACAACGCGCGCGTGCCCGGCTACGATGTTTGTAAACATATCATCAATCGGTTTCTTGTTGGCTCGTCACACCACCCCGTCAACCATGCTGTATTTGTCGATCATGTCTCAGAATTTGTAATCGTTCATGGCCCCGCGATGGGCACGGATTCGTGCTTCCGCGCGCAATCTTATCATAACCTCTCGCGACTTGTTCACGTCGGCGGCATCCGGGTCGCCGGTGGTGATCCGGTCAGGGACTCAACCCCAGGCCAGGCCAGGCCACACGGCGACACGGCCTCTCGCTGTACAGAGTCCACGCCTCGTGCTTAGCTGCGACCCAACCTGCTGTTGTGTTTCTAACTTCTCGTTCTCTTTTCCATCTCAAGTTCCCGAGCCAAATTCATCGCGGATAAGCCTAACGCTGGTGTGAAGAAAGAAAACATGGCTCCAGACGAACAGAAGTTCCTCCCCGCGTGTGTATGATTTGACATAGTAATTGGCAATCAGATACTTGTCGTCTACCTGTACTACGTGGTTGATTTTGCTACGCGATTGGTATTTTCTTTGAGTTAGACGTTGCGACTCGTGGCGTGGAGGTATTATCTTCATCTCTCTGTCCGTGGATTTATTAGTATCACATGAAATCCCGAGTCAGCATCGGCCTAGAAGGGGACAGAGGGATCGGCAGATGAAGCAACAAGCACGGATCAGAAAATTCAGAATTCAGTTGCTTGCTCTGTCAGTGGATCAAACTCAGTTGCTTGCTCTGTCAGTGGATCAAACGGAATGTTCGGTCTCGATTTTTGCCACGACCGTCACGGCGTCACTGCTTTTTGGGCCCCACCTTGGATTAGACGGAGCGTCAGCGTCTCTTCCTGCTTGTAAAGTGCGAGTGGCGGCACGGAATATTCCACCACGCGCGGGGCCGGTACCATTACTGACACTGGGCCCAGGCGTACACGTCACTCACTCACACTGCTCGCGAAAGCGCGCGCACCAGACAATGACCACTCGGTCCCGGAGCCCGGCGAGCAACATCAGTCGTTGGACCAGAAACCAACGCCTCAGATCGCGCGACGCCACCACCGATCACCTCCGACCGCCCACTCCACTCCTCGCCGCGGTTGACCGGTCGGTGAACCACGGTGGCGGGTCGGC
>LAPY01002300.1:67832-82401 GCA_000970635.1 Eragrostis tef
GGGCGGCGAAGGAGGACGAGGGGAGGGAGCCGGTGCTGCTGGTGTCAGGGATGGGCGGGTCGGTGCTGCACGCGCGGCGGCGGTCCAACCCCAAGTTCGACCTCCGCGTCTGGGTGCGCATCCTCTTCGCCGACCTCGACTTCAAGAAGTACCTCTGGTCGCGCTACAACGCCGACACCGGTGGGTTGAGCTCATTCTTCAGTTGTTTCTTGATTAAAATGTCCCCTCAGGCGTTCGGTTGGAGTTAGGAGTGATGGTTTGGAGCGTGCTCTGGTTTGGTGATTCTCGCGCAGGGTACGTGGAGTCGTTGGACGACGATGTGGAGATTGCCGTGCCGGAGGACGACCACGGGCTGTACGCCATCGACATTCTTGATCCTTCCTGGGTGAGCTTCTATGCGCTTGTTAGGTGAAATGCGTTGGAAATGTGCTTAATTCACTGGGACCATTGAAGAAGTAGTCTTTTCTTGGTTTGGAAGCATGGTATATTCGTCGTGGAATCAGTTCTTTGAGACCGGTGGCTTGAGATTTTTATTTATTTTTTTGCCGAAGAATGTGTTATTTCTGGTAATTACTGAACTTATGACGGGGCAACCTAATACAGATACATAGAGGAACTAGTAATGATTATCAATCTTCTAAAAGAATCCGTTTCGTTGTTTGAATGACGGTTATTCTTGCTTCTTGTGGAATGGATAGGGTCAGGAATTTAGTAGAGGTAGGCTGGACTTTGAATTTGGTATTTTTTTGGGTACATCAGCAGTGTGTATGCTAACGAAATAAACACATGCAACTTGTCTTGTAAAGTACAACAGGCTACTAATTTACCCAAAAATGTTCTATACAACCTCTCCATTTCTGAGCTCCATGTTTGTAGTCTAACATATTCAATTGTATGCTTCAACTAGTTGGCCCAAAGTGGTATAGTAAGTTTTCTTTGTTTTATTTATGCATCAGTTCGTGGAACTTCTCCATCTCTCTATGGTGTATCACTTCCATGATATGATTGATATGCTCGTTGGCTGTGGATACGAGAAAGGGACAACACTATTTGGATATGGTTACGATTTTCGTCAAAGCAACAGGTACAGTCCTGTTTGTAGGTTTCTTTAACTGCGGCTTAGTGTTGACTCTGTAGCATAGAAAAATGAATCAATATGCTTCACCGTTCTGGAAGCACAAAGTGCTGTAATACTAGTTTTATCTGGCAGGATAGACAAAGCAATGGCTGGCTTGAGAGCAAAACTTGAAACAGCTTATAAGACCTCTGGAGGTAAAAAGGTTAACATAATTTCGCATTCTATGGGTGGACTGCTAGTGCGATGCTTCATGTCTATGAATCATGATGTAAGTTTTCATCTTAGGTCATTTAGCTTGTGCCAAAAAAAAAATCCATTTCTTAATCTATCACGTTTTTAGGTATTTGCTAAGTATGTCAACAAATGGATTTGCATTGCTTCTCCATTTCAAGGTATTTCTTTGGACCTTCAATTTGGTTATTCTACAGATAGAGTACGAGTTTTATGTTTGTTTTTTCTTTTTCTTTTTGCAGGTGCCCCTGGATGCATCAATGATTCTCTACTTACTGGGTTGCAGTTTGTTTATGGTTTTGAGAGTTTCTTTTTCGTTTCTAGATGGACGATGCACCAGCTGGTAACTTCTTTGGCCATGTTCTCATAGCGAATAGACTCTTTTAATCCCATTAAACCTGATCTGGTCATCTGCAGCTTGTTGAATGCCCATCAATCTATGAAATGTTACCGAATCCAGACTTCAACTGGAAGGAAAAACCAATTATTCAGGTTTGGCGAAAGAACCCTGAAAAGGATGGAATAGTGGAGCTAGTTCTCTATGAAGCAACTGATTGTGTTTCCTTATTTGAAGAAGCTTTAAAGAACAATGAGGTAGTGAGACTCGACTTGTGTTTTCCATAAAGCTGTATAGCACTGCTTTTCAGGGAATGTTCTAATTCTGATAAGATTTTAGTTCACATCTTATCAAGTCAAAGTGACTTTGCTGCCTAAAACTTGAAAAACTCTTACAAGATAAGCACTAAATTCATGAACCTCAATGTGTTCCCCCTGAAACAGATAACTTTTTGATTCACTGATTTTTGCAATTTTCTCATCTCTCTGTAGCTCACGTATAACGGGAAGACAATTGCGCTGCCATTCAATATGTCAGTCTTCAAATGGGCTACCGAGACTCGTCGAATTCTTAACACTGCTCAATTACCAGATACTGTTAGTTTTTACAACATATATGGGACATCTTATGACACTCCATATGATGTTTGGTAAGTATTATGGTCGCAACTGACAATAACATCATGTAGCTTTTCTCGCCATTCATGGTTTTCATTTCTGAAATTCAACATTTTATTAGCTTGTACTTCATCAATTTACATAACTAAGGTAACTTTTGCATGTTGTGACGGGGCTAGTCCTCTATAAATAGCAATACGATCTGTTGAAACAGTATCTGTTCTTTTTGGTAAGGATGCTTCAGAATCGTTTGATTTACAACAGCAGTGAGTCTGATAAATGATGCGGATCATTCAACTCCTCTGGCTCTAAATATGTATTATTTATTTTTATTTTTATTTTTTTTTCACAGCTATGGCTCAAAAACCTCCCCAATTGGTGACCTGTCAGAAGTGTGTCACACAGTGGTAGTGTACTCTATTACTTGAAATTAACAGGTTCTAGCTGTTAACTTTGATTGCTGTTCACCGGAATATGACTATTGTCTCCTAATTTCAGCCAGCATACACTTATGTGGATGGAGATTGCACAGTTCCTATTGAGTCAGCTATGGTAAGTTGGTGATCATTCTATGTATCACTTTGCAGTATGCTATGTCACATCTTTGTGCTTATTGAAGCAATAACCTAGGACAACATGAAGCTATTCAAATGCTGAACCAAAATGTCGAAAGTGAAAATTTTATGGACTAAGGGTGGTTGCTACAGTAAGGTAGCACACATGAATAGATATAGATCCAGATCCCATTAGCAACTGTTTCAGATTTTTCAGTTCCTTCAAGGAGGGTAGCTTGTCATTTCGTTAGCTTCTAACGCGCTTTGTTTGATCACTGACAGGCTGATGGGTTTGCGGCAAAAGAAAGGGTCGGCGTCAAGGCCGACCACCGTGGTCTGCTGTGCGATGAGAATGTATTCAAGCTTCTAAAGAAATGGCTCGGAGTGAGTGAAATTAGTGCCCGACATCGCTTGTCAAAATCCAAAGTGGTGGACTTGTACCCCGAAGGGAGCTGCTGATCGTTTTCTCCTTGTATATAACATCGTAATCTCTTCAAGGGAGCTGTTATTTTATTTTGGCCATTTCCTTGAAGAAACGATGAACAATTGAACATACAGGAAGACTTGTGATTTTGTACATGTATGTAAATCACAGTAGGGAATAATTCTAGTCCCACCTAGAAGCTGTAATGTTGCTGGCCTTCTTATCCATGGGATTAGGTTACTGCACGCATATTCATTCCCCTCAAACTCTGGAGCATGTACATGTGAACCATTGGTCTCGAGTGAAACCGTGAATAAATGCATGATGCTCACGAGAATGTTCTAACTTGTATGATGTGAAGAAATTAAGATTTTCTTGAGCCTGATGCCATAATTTAGTAAGAATCCTGTAAGAATTTTGTAACAATCCTGTTCTGCTACGGCGATCTGGTTCAGCTAGCTTTATTGTAAGTGCTTGCCCAAATAGAAGAAGCTCACACCGTTGCACTTTTACCATACATCCTGACTCTGACCATCAAAGATTAAGCAATCGTAGTTGTACTGTATCCAGATGAACTTCTAATAACTATACAACTCCCCCCACAGAGTGGTAATGGAGTGGATTGATTTTCGCATAGTTGAAGGCTATTAAAACGCCCAGTCAAAGGATCACAAACACTTCGACCGATTCAAGAACCATGTCATATGTCGGGATGTACCGCACGATGAGACGAAGCGGGAGAGACTGCACGACGAACCCAGGGATTGGCGCCTGCGCCGGCGCCCAGCGTGTGCGACGACGAGGACACCCGCAGAAGGCGTGACCAGGGCGAGCAGCCTATGAGTCCATGACTGACGACTGTGGCGGAGCCTTCCTTGACAGCCAATTCAGTGGGCAGGCGCTCTGCTTCATTCTCCGCCGCCTGAGCCGCATCGCTCGCCAACTCATGATCGGCAACCGTTGACCAGCGTCTCAATGGAGACGGATAAGAAGGTGGCGCAGAAGGGGAGACCCAGCGGAGAGGGAGGAGCAAGAGGAAGATGAGCGGAAATCCATTCGCCGCGACGAGGCGGCCCCGTCACCGTTGCTGTCGCCGGAGCGGAAGGGGACAAGGAGCTATACTGCTAAAATTAGGGACCTCGTATGGAATAAGTTATATGATAAGGGGTTTTAATATAAATATTTAGATCGTGATTATTAATCGCGATCCAGTTTAAAAGGGTTTTTGTAAATATTTAGATCGCGACTAATTGTCGCGATCCAAATCAGAAAGGTTTCTATAAATATAAAGGTTTCTGTAAATATTTAGATCGCGATTATTAGTCGCGATCCGAGGTTTTGTAAAACCTGTTCAGAACAGTTCGGTCGTGACCTCGCCGTGGCTGGCCGCACGGCAGATCGCGGAGAGAAGCTAGGATCGTTGCGTAGATCGCCGGAGGCGAGGCCGCGGTGACCCAGCGACTCTCAGGAATCTCTCACGCGCCCCGCGCTATTCCTCGGCGTTGCCCCGCGCCTAACCGGCGTTCCGCGGCTGTGGCCGTCAGGCCGTGGGCAAGCGCGGCGCCGACCAAGCGTTAGCAGCTGACCGCGAGCGCGTCTGGCGACAGCGGCGAGCCAGTTTGGCCGACGGAGAGACTGCCCGACGAACCCAGGGATTGGCGCCGGGGCCGGCGCCGCGTGTGCGACGACTAGGACACCCGCAGAAGGTGTTACCAGGGCGAGCAGCCTACGAGTCTATGACAGACGACTGTGGCGGAGTTCCTTGCTAGCCAATTCCGTGGGCAGGCGACCGGCGAGGAGCAACGATCGCCAACCCATGATCGGCAGCCGTTGAGCAGCAGCGTCTCAATCGAGACGGATAAGGAGGTGGCACAGAAGGGGAGACCCAGCGGGGAGGGGGAGCAAGAGGAAGATGAGTGGAAATCCATTTGCCGCGACGAGGCGGCCCCGTCACCGTTGCTGTCGCCGGAGCGGAAGGGGACAAGGAGCTATACTGCTAAAATTAGGGACCTCGTATGGAATAAGTTATATGATAAGGGGTTTTAATATAAATATTTAGATCGTGATTATTAATCGCGATCCAGTTTAAAAGGGTTTTTGTAAATATTTAGATCGCGACTAATTGTCGCGATCCAAATCAGAAAGGTTTCTATAAATATAAAGGTTTCTGTAAATATTTAGATCGCGATTATTAGTCGCGATCCGAGGTTTTGTAAAACCTGTTCAGAACAGTTCGGTCGTGACCTCGCCGTGGCTGGCCGCACGGCAGATCGCGGAGAGAAGCTAGGATCGTTGCGTAGATCGCCGGAGGCGAGGCCGCGGTGACCCAGCGACTCTCAGGAATCTCTCACGCGCCCCGCGCTATTCCTCGGCGTTGCCCCGCGCCTAACCGGCGTTCCGCGGCTGTGGCCGTCAGGCCGTGGGCAAGCGCGGCGCCGACCAAGCGTTAGCAGCTGACCGCGAGCGCGTCTGGCGACAGCGGCGAGCCAGTTTGTCCGGCGGCGAGAGATCTGGATCAGCGATTAAAGGTGCGATTGTGATTCTCATGTCAGGTTCCTGTGCTTATCAGTTCGAGGCTTATGTTCATCGATTTTGCCTCGTTAGATGGTCTGATCACCAATTTGCAGCCTCAGTTTCATTAGCGTGCAAGATTCTGATACTAAATCGCTTATCATGTCTAGGGTAAGGAAGAGGGGCAAAAAGAAACAGTCTCTCTGTTTTTAAACTGAATCGATTGGCTTTGCATGCTGACTTACCACTGACTCCTTCCTCTGACCGGACTGACTGATGGTGAACTGTTGTTCTCTTCAATCGACATGGTTCGGTTCGATATTTGACACATGCTTGTTTCAATTTCCAGATTCCACTTTCTGAACCTTTTGTTGTCATCACAGTTCTCATCCACTTAACAGCATCATTAGCAGTTTCTCTTTATCGAACTTTAGTCTTGATGTGGCTTGAAAATATGATGTGCACTTCGGCATGTCCTTGGCTGCATTTCCTTAGCCGGTGGATTTGCATGTTTACTAGCATGCTCTGGGCCTTGAAATAGGGTGTTACGAAACTCTGGTGTGCATTTGTTGCAAAACCTTTTCGATGGAACTACAGCTTTATCATAAAATGCGCAGCTCCCATTCAGATAAGCGCTTTTGTTTGTTATTCTCATATGTATTCTCGTGGCAGGACAAGAACACTGCGTTGCCTAAATGAAGCACATATTCAAGATCATGGCAGTGCTGGTAGCAGTATCAGCGGTCTGGGTTACCCTACTTGAAACCTCAACGGTTCCTCGAAATTATACTTGGCTAGTAGGTGTCATTGATTTCTTCAGTCAACAGTTTCTCTAAGAATATAGTGCAAAGCAAGATGATTTTGTTTGTGTTTCCTCACTTTTGTTGCAGCTCCCCATCTACTTGGTCGTGGCACTTGGATGCTATGGTCTGTTTATGGTTGGATTTGGGCTAATGTTCTTTCCTACTTGTCCCCATGAGGCTAAGCAGTTGCAGCAGGTTAGCTGTTCTGGTCCTGTAGCAGCCTAAAAATTTTGATCAGTCGATTGTAAAGCCATTTAAGAAATCAATAGTAGTCAGGACCCCAGACTTCTTTTGGTTCTGTTTTATTTTCTTTGAGATAAAGCTTTGGAACCTCTTTAAGCCCTATTCAGAGTACTTGTCATCAAACATTCAAACTTCGTAATAACCATTTTCAGCAAAGCCAACTGGTATCAACAATATATTTTCTGCTACACTATATGCTTTGTTTATGCTCACATTTCACTCGTAACTTTCTTGGGTTTAACTTGCTATGCAGGATATTGTGGTGGCCATGGAATTCTTAGCAAAGAATGGTGTTGATGTGGTCTCTGAGTGAGGGCAATGCCCATTATCAATTTTTTGTTAGCAGTTTCAAAGTTCATATTCGGTTCCTTATGTGTTACCATACTTTAAAACACTGACAAAGTCTCAGTGAGCGACTTGTTATATTTCTCCTTTTGTCAAAACTCTCTTTTAGGACGGAAAAAATAGAATATTGTGAATAAATGATTTGTTAAGTTCAGTTTGATCGGGGATATTTGTAGTGGATTGAAATTTCATCACTGAGGCTAACACGTGCCATAGTGCATCAAATTCACACTTCATAACACGTGTTTGTGTGATTCTATCTGAATTGTGCTGTGTGATGTGCTTTCTGGTTGTGCTTGGACCTGCAAGCTCCTTTGATGGTTCGACTTTTGAATTTCATGCTGAAGTTTCTGCGGCAAATCACATAACACAAGAATAACTTTTCCTCTGTTTTTGTGTTGATTGCAAAATGATTCCTGAACACTAAAAATATAAAACTGAATGATTCAGGCACAAATCAGCATTTGTGGGAAAATACATGTTTATGAAACCTGTTCAATCAGTTCATGTGAAAAGGAACAATATTTGAATGAACCGTAAAACATGTATATACTTATGTTACAAAATGCACTTGTGCTAGCTATTGACACTATCTCTCATTCTGAATGTAAAAGAATATTACTTCACACCAAAGGCTTGTCCAACCATCAACAGTATACACATGCCTAATTTGTAGCAGCAATTGGCTACTAATTTGAGGCAGTAGCAGCTGACATAAAGTCCTTGTTGGAGACGGGCCTAAATTCTCCAACGCCGGGGACTAGCTCTGTGTGGTTCACAGTTGCAGCCTCCTCGTCCATGGCCACTGTAACTTGCGCGGTCTCCTCGGCAGTCTCCTTCGAACCCCTGCTTGCAGAAGTTCTAAGTGGTGAGTAGTGAAACTTGCACGGCATATAGCCGTGTATCTATGCATATTCAGAGACAAACAGAAGCTGGAATGGGATAGTACTTGTATGAATATATGACTAGGCCAGCTGCTGTGCCGGCGAAAGCAACGAAGTACATCCAATCAACCTGCATAAGTACAAAGTTTACTGCCATCATATCAATTTATAAATGAATGCTGTGATGAGTGAATGGAGAGAGAGATTCATGCCTTCTCATGATAAGCGAAGATGCGGATTAGAACAGCCCACATATCTGAGGTCAGGAGTGAGAGATTTAGCATGGTTGCGCCACATATCTGAAAGTAAACAGAGACATGTTAGTTCAGAATAATTCAGTCACAATTTTTCCACAATTCAGTCACAATTTTTCGACAACAGGATAATGTCTCTACCTTGAGTATAATAGGCACTGTCGAGTAAAACAAGAACATTGCCAGTGCGAACCCAATGAAGGGTAGTATCTGAAAAGATATAGAGATCGAGTAAAAAGAATTATCATTAATGACGAGGTGGATACATAGCAGAAAGGACAAGGTGCTTCTCTCATTTGTTTAGAGTTTAGAAATAAAATGAAATTAAAATATTACTGTAAGATCAGGGAGGGAAGGAGACTCACTGCACCAGCATTCCAGTGGATTGATCTTAGTTCTTGTCGCTCAAGAATGCTTCTGTACCACTGTCAAGGAAATTTTGTGTGTGTGTGTGTGTTCTTGCAATTCCGAATATATTTGAGATGATATTAGGCACCTAGTTTGGTATATCGAAAGACTTCCCATTTTTCAAGCCCTTAGTTTTGATCTAATCACTAATCCTATATTGTAGCATTAATATTAGCCACTGGAAATAAATGTAGCAAGCAGGAATATTCAAATCATCAAGTACGAAGGAATGATATAGCTCGTTTTGTCAAGCAGAGGTGCAGCTGAAAACATTTTTGAAACAAAAGAATTAGTGGAAGAAGCTAAAATGGGATCAATCGATGCCATCATACCAACTTATATATTTTTAGAAGCCAAAGGATACATTTGTATGCCACTTATAATTGCTCCAAATACACCTAGCATTGCCATCACCTCAACTCTGCTGCTTTTCTTGACAAAATATTCCTGAAATGTTGTTGACAGTCCTCATCTGTAAAAAGGTTTTGTCAGTAAACTTTATTTAATGCTTCTAAATAGCAAGATTCTTTGGACTAAACTTTAGGACTAAAGGAAACGAACAGGCCTTTAGTTGCTTCTTACCTCGGTAACATTACTGACCGCGTAAAGCGTGGCCCCAGCAACGACAAGCAAATCACCTTTCAATGGGTTGGGACCTTCTGCAAGACGTTCTAAAATGTCAGGTAACAATGGCTTACACATTTTGCTTATGTAGTTATGTTTTCCAATAAAATTCAACAGCTTTTGTCTGATTGATAGGAACCAAATGGCCTCGAAATCTCTTGCTGGGCTAGCAGCAAGAGAACTTTTATATGTAGAAACAATGGAACGTGTTCTTACTCGCTCGCTCTGAGGCATGCACATCAGAAAATACCACCAATACAATTCCAGCCACACAAATTCCAACACCAATGAACTTCCTCAAACCGTATTTTGTCTTCAAGAAGACCCAAGTGAGCAAAATTACACAAGGAATTGCCCAGCAATCTATGAGCATCACACTCGTCAGGGATGTGTACTGATAAGCCTTCACAACTGCGTGAACAAAGTCAAACTCAAGCTAGAATATACCCAACCAAGAAAAGAAAATGAAACTCCAATTCCACATCGCCTACCAATGTAGTTGGCTTCCACATCAATAATTCCGAGGATCAAGTAGTAGTACCATTTAATCTGCGGAAACGTTAAAATATTTGAGGCTTCCTTTTAGTATACATTTTCACATTACTGCATCGACACATAACCATGGCAGCGACAGTGAAACATCCTGAGTAACTTGTGAAAAACAGAAACAGTACAAGTTCGACATAGTACATGCAAGCATCAACCGTAAAAGATTTAAAGATATGAAACAGTGAAACCCAAACTCAACTTGTGAAAAACAGAAACAGTACAAGCTTGACATAGTACATGCAAGCATCAACCATGAAAGATATGAAACAGTGAAACCCAAACTACTGGTCTAAAAGAACAATCTGAAAGCTGGCCATGTGCTCCTCAGACCCTAGTTCTCGTCTCAACGTTTGATCCAGCCAATGATCAAACTAAAAAGAATATTTTCGTGTACTGATACCTAAAATGGACAGGAAACCCGCAACTTTTGGGTTTGAAAATACTTCGTTACTTCAATTTGTTGCTTGCTCACTCTGCCTTATGAATTTCCATAAAAGGATATAAGAGCCGAAGGGCGGTCTGTGATTAGTTGACACCCTAGTGGCTAGTTGAACAATTTAACCAAGATATCTGATAGCAGCATCTAAACATACCGTCAGATGTCGCTTTTTGTGTATCAGTACTCCCCCATAAACAAGTGCAAGAAGGATGTAATTCAGCAGTGACTGCGATGTTGGCGCATTGACACCTGAAAATAAACTTCACGGTTCAATTTCGTCATTACAAGTTAGAAAACCTCCCAATTGACAACCATCTGTCATCTGAACATTGTGTCCTTTTGTAATAGATACAAACTACGAAAGTTAAGCAGGAAAAGAGTCAAAGGTAGGCACTGGAAGCTACAGGACTCAAACGCCGGTTTTTGGCCAAGCATGAAGAACTTGTGAACTAGAATCACGACACAACTGAAGGGCAACGGCTCCAACCTTTTGGGTTCAGACTAACACCAAACATCAGCATGTTCTACGCATGTTGGAACAGCTGGGATGGCGCGATGTCCTTACCTCGGCGGGCAAGCTCGGAGGAGGAGAAGCCAGTGGAGGTGATGAGCAGCGAGACGAACTGCCCTAGCGCGAGCCCCAAGAACACGTCCCGACGCAGCCAGCTCGCCGGCAGCGCCATTGCTCGCTCTTCTGGCTCCCTTCCTAGACGGCAACGTCGCCGTCCGGGTGCACAAGATTGCCAACGAGAAGCAACAAAATGACAGCATGTGTCGTTATTTACTTCCTATATATATTTTTGTATATCATCAGAAAAAAAATGTATACATAAACCAGCTGGTCAGCGTCGCTGCTTTGTGGGGCCAAGGCGCCGCTTGTGCCGCTAAGTAGCCGGCGGGAGCTGCAGCGCGACCACACGGATATTTTGGGGTTGTTTAGAAAGAAAATGATTTCATTCAGTTATGCAGACATTGGCAGGGAACTAAGTTCAGAATTGTATATGAAATTATGAATTCATTCATGAATGTGATCGGATGGCTCAGGGACATAGAACTGAACAGCACTGACTTTTGCAATGAGTTTGCAATTAGTGCAGTTCTTCTACATCTACTTTTGTTTTGCAACGATCGAGTTTAGTAGCACTAATTGAATGAGAGAATATCCTACATTACTCTATTTTTCTAATTACGACATAGCGTTAAGTTCAAATTCAAGCTCAACTTCAGGAAGTAAACTAATAGCTAGCCATAGAATGATAGTATGAAACTGGAGACTACCACGGCCCAGCCGTTGATATTTGTCATGCATGGCGTCATATATTTGAGCACTTAAGCTGGTATAGTTTGTTATGTGTGCCTTAGCTATTTTTGAAAGCAGTGATGACCTAACGGGGGAACTATCTGATCTTATTCTCAAGGAATGATTGAAGTATTTTAAAGTAATATAATATTTTTTTGGAATCATTAGTTGACTTTGAGCTAGCTGCACTTCTGTTTTTTAACACAACACTATATGATCTTTTCCTCTTGTTCCCTCAAGTCAACTAAATAGAAAACAGTATAAATGAATGGACGCCATATCCGTTCAGTATATCCCGGGTTAGAGTTGCAGGAAAGGCACTACAACACGGCGTCACTTCGTGTAAACAACCAATTCGTGTCCTTTAGAAGAAAAAGAAAAAGGTTGAGATTTTTGACATTGACTATATGAGGACATATCGCACTGGTTCTTGTATATGAACCGCAGCTGGAGAGGAAGGTCACACAGCATGCAATCATTGGAGTCTGCACTATTTTCGATTAATATGTAGTAATTTAATGATCTCTCTCGAGATAGATCTGACTTTGTGTTATCGAAAGCATACGTGTGATCTCTGCTAATCCTTGTGTATGTACTGTAACTAATACGTCATCACATCGTATCGTGGCTGCCTTTAGCAGATGAGCTCTGAATTTCCATACGCCCACAGGTTGTGTGTTTTTTTGAATTGCCCACAGGTTTTTTTGTAGCATAATTGCCCAAAGGTTCTGAATGAACGAGAGTGGAGAGTACAAACAAACTTGTGCCAACAGTGATCTCTGCTAATTCTTGTGGGCCACATCATGACCCAACAATGTTCCAGAGGCTAAGCCCGGCCCACAGTTTGCCGCCAGCCACCAGCCCACCACTACTGTTCCCCGTGATGAATCACCATTTTTTCAGCACCACCACCACAGCAGCGTCGCCGGCGCCGCCGCCGTCTCCTCATATCTTCCCCCAAACCCAACCGAACCACAGCCTAGGCGGAAGAAGCGCTGGGGCCCGAGGCGAAGCGACGGGAGCGCGCTCCCCGACGCTGCTGTCATTGCGGAGTATCATCCGAAATGCGCTCGCCTGCGATCCTCCCAAGTCCCAACGGTAATGTCTCTGCTCTGATTCCCTCCCCCTACTGCGATGCTCTCACATCCACGAGACTCTCTCCCTCGTTTAGGCGCGGTTGGGATAGGTTGGCCCTCGCGATTCTGTATGCTGCGGTGTCGCACGATGAGCGCTCGGTTGCGGTGGACCACTAGCAGTTCAGAAGCGTACCTCGTGTCTCCCAGCGGTTTGAATTTCCTAAGCGGGCGTATCCTAGTTGGATGCAAAGTGTATAAGGTCGCTGGCAGAGAGAGATAGGGGTGATTCGCTAGTTGCCAGATGGTGCTATTCAAGTATTCGCTGCCACTTGCCAGATACTGAACTGTGATGCATCAGCACGTTGGTCAGTCCTTGTGATTATCGATTCGATCTCAGTGAGATCAAGCATTTTGCTATTTTATTTTTTTGTATATTTTTTATATAAAGTTTTACTGTTTGTCGATCGTAATGTGTTGCGTTTATCATTTGTAGATGTAACTCTTATTTATACAAAGTAACCTCTTAATCCATGAGTTTAGTTTGGTGATCTTACCTTGATTTATATTTATTGCTTAGCCCTCTTTTCAAGTCAGGATCAGATAGTTCTTTCCTTTTTTAAAAAAAATCTTACTTTAATGGTTTTATTGTTACTTCCAGTTATGAGCAATGTGCATTCTTTGTTCTCGTCTCTTGAGGAAGAAACCTGCCTGTAGAAATACATGCAATGCTTGCGAGGCTCTGTTTTGCACCAATTATCAGGGGAAAGAAACATATGAACAGTTGAACACCATGATGTTTGAAACTGAAATGATTTTTTTTCTATTCCTCATGATTGTTAATATGAACATCGGATCTGTTATTAAGATGGGTCGCGTGTGAAGACGACCTCGAAATGATAGTCTATTTTATACTTTTATACGACAATATGAGCCGGTTACTCTAGTTTACTGTTGGCTAAGGTCATATATGTTTTCAACTGCTTTATGTGGATTATAGTTTCTACTTTCTCAATGGAACTGCCTTGTTCTAGATGTTTTTCTGCATATGGCCTCAGCTTGATCCTTGGAACCTGTTAAGTGAACCAAATTTTGTTAAGAGCTTGTAATGTCTAAATGACAATCTGTTTGTATAGGAATAACATGCATGATTTCCTATTCCCATGTGGGAAGAACACAAATAAAGGGGATGTTGTTGACATTGCTAGTGATTCTTGTGCTGCTCTTTGTTGCATATGTGAAAGCAGGAGCCTCTGTTTGTACTGCTTGCAGTAGTAGTCTGAAGTAGCAACTAAGAATAATCATTCATCACTAACGATCAGAAGAGGCTAAGTTCTTATAGATGAAGAGTTTTCCCTAGTAATGTTACATTGCAGGTAGCATAAAAAGCTTGCTTAGGACCTGCAGAATTTTAACAAAGCATGCTTCTCTGGAAAAAAAAAAAGTGCATTTGAAACCAAGGAAATTAGGACCTAACTCTGTGCACATATTTTGATACTGTTAACTTTTTGGGCCTTGTGCATGTGTTGGATTATATCTTAATGACCCAACTATTGTCTCGGGTCCTGCCTAGAGACAGTAAACTTTGTATTAAATGTTTCCTTGTTCCTACCTTCTGCCACCGACGCCACTCTCCTTCTGGCAGTTGAAGTACAATGCAGCGACTGGTGGTCCAAGGTTGTAAATTGCTGAGAAGTCTCTGACATTGAAATTTTGCCGCCACCCTGGTGGATAAATTGCTTGCCGTGCTTGCTGTTTGAATAGCACAAAAACAATCCGATGAATCCCAGCTGGTGGCCTTGGGCTTTCATAGGGAACTATTTCAATTCCTGAAAAAGTGTGTATTCCTTATTAGAACTGCTTTGCTGCGATTTCACCATTTTAAGGTAAAGGAT
>LAPY01002301.1:12236-31993 GCA_000970635.1 Eragrostis tef
CTTGGGCGATTTCTTCCTTTGGACAAGCTGCCAGCCATCCTCAGCATCTCCCACGGAACCCGCAGGTGGCCCGATGGCCTGCTCCCCCTCGGCCCTCCATGGCCTGCTGCGGATCCGGCGATGGGGGGAGCGGCGGGCGTCGGCCATGAAGCCTTGCGAACTTGAAGCATGTGGGGATGGAGATTGGGAGCCATGCGACCTTGGGGAAGACAACGGAGATGCCGAATTCCTGTCCCCTTTCTTCTCTTCAACGATGACCCCGAGGTGCCTCATGCGTCGGGCAAAGCTCCCCTCAGATGAATCGAAGCCCATAGCGGCGCCTTGCGCCACGACCTTGGACCAGCTCTTGGCTCCCGCGGCGCTCGCGGAGGTGGCGACGGACGAGTCGATTGGGACGGTGCGTGAGGGGGGTGGGTGCTGGGAGGAGCGCTGGTGAGAGGGGGAGTCCGGCGCCATGGCGTGCCTGCTCTCCGGCGGGAAGGGGTGGAGGGGGAGGGGAGGAGGGGGGGGGCCGGCGACGGCGTCGGCGGCGTCAGTGGACTGCGTCAGTTCATAGCAGGCGACTGATCAACTGCGTTTGGAGTTTTGCTTCGTACTATCTGCTTCTGATTTGTTCGCGGTTTGCCTGCGGCGTTGTCCTCGAAGCAACGGCAACGCCGACAGCAATGCCGCAACAGCCCAAAATTTTCGATGATTCCTTCCTTGCTTGCTTCACATGCACAAGACACAGCACAGCCGTTTCTGAAGCTGAACCTTCGCTCACAGTGACAAATCCAAAGGGCCAATAATAATCTTCAGTGGTTCAGTAGCCAGACAGTGACGATTGCACCCAGCAGCTTCTGAATCTGAATGCGATACCCTAGCCTTTAGGTAAGGCAAGGTAAAGGTTAGGTAAGCTGCGGTCGTCAATCACTAGGCAGACGTGTTTCCTTTGTATGTATCCTTTTTCCTTTTTTTCTGGGGAGAGTATCCTTTTATTTTTCTCTCTCTTTTGAGAGCATCATGCATGTCTCACCCCTTCTGACCACTGGCTATGGTAATTATTTCTTCTTTCTTCACGTGCATCTGATAGCATTTTAGGATCATACAACAGGCTTGTAGAGATTATTTAGGTACGTTGTAACCGCAGCGTATTTGAAGGACTGATGTTAGGGGTTAGCGTCTGAGACACAGAGATCAACGTCACCAACAAACCAAAAAGAAACCAAGCTACCGTAAACTGCACAAATTATAATTGCTTGGAAAACAAGATATGAACAAGGATACACAAGATTAAAAGGGGGGAAATGGCCATCTGAAACGGGAAGGGAGAAGGGGAATCTTTATGAACTGAATACTAGTACTAGTTTGCTTGATGTGGTGTGCATGTGCCTTCTTAACTAACCAATATAAGGGACCTATCATAAAGCAGGGATCAGCTCAACTTAGAGTGGGGTTGAAGGATGTCATGGCGCCAGGATATTATTCTTCTCTTCTTGTGGTGGGCATCGAGTCCTCCTAGTAGTAGAATAGATATATAGGAATGTCTCTGCAGATCAAAATCACCACTGGTCTTCCACTTTTACAACTAGATCTGTGATATATTACCCCTGTATTTTTCACTCCTACTATCTCCTACCCGGATCCGAGGAAAGGATGAGGCAGGACACGGTTAAACTTTTTGACCGACCCACGCAGCGCAGCTTAGGGATCCTTTTTCAATTCGACTCACTTTACTTGCTGCTGCTCCCGTTTCCACGAACCTCTATGATTTGCCGGACCAGCTAAATTTCATGCTGGCAAGTGGCAACACAAATTTGAATTTAATTGATCTGTCGTCATGGTCATGGAACACATTTAGTAAGGTATTTTTTTCTTCTTGGAAAGATCATAGTAGTATATATGGTAATGTCCTGGAGTGAAAGTTGGATAATTGTCCGAAACTATCTATACTGCTCTCGGTAAATTGGGGCAACACGAGAGGACTTTTACGTACACCCAAATGTATGCACACCAGTCATTTCCTCCATTCGATGGTCCAAATCTCATTAAGATAGTTGTTCTATCCACCAGCATCAAGTGTCATGATGTTATTATGAGTATCATATAGAGATTATTAAATAAAATTGATGAAACTAGAGTTTAATCATAGTGTTTCCTACATTGGAATTGTCAGTCAAATTTCATCCATAACACCTTTTTCTCACCAGTATCTCAGGCCCATCCTGATGATCCAACGAACAAAACTCTTTCCTGTCTTCAAAGTTCATTTGACTATAAAATTTATTTAGTATAACCTCATTTTTAATATATATAGATATAAGTTCTTTTTTTTTTTGGGGGGGGGGGGGGGGGGGGGGGCGTCCCTCATTGTAGGAAAGTAGTGTTAATTGTCTTAGCTGCAATCAAACTCAAGAATCTGGAATGCAAAACAAGCATTTATATAGGTAAATTAAACAGCGGATTTGTTTTGTCTATATATCTTTTTTTTAATGATACATATGTCAAGCATCATGTAAGCTGTAACAGAGAGAGAATTGTTGAGGGAATGCCATTTGTGAATTGAGACATTTGGCCGATGCAACAAGCTCAGATTGTGATATATGCCTTAGTGGAACAATGAATTATACATAGGAATACATTATACGCATGTAACAAAATCCTTTGTAGCAGCATAGTCTGTTTAATTCAAAGAAAATATCAAAATATGATCCTTTGTATCAATCAGATCTATACCTTGATGCGTGAAAAGAAGGGACGGTACAAGTATTTTATGGCAAAATTAGCGAACATCAAAATTTTAAGTTCAGATCGTGATCGTGGGGTTTAACAATGGTATGCAAAGACAAGCTTCCACTATTCAGCTGCAGCCTGCAGGTCTCCTTGCGTTGTAACTACAGTTCACAAACTCTGTAGTCACCCGTATCTCACACGTTGCAGTTGATACTGCACCTGCTGAGTTTGTGAACTACAGTTCACAAGCATATATTTGCATTGTGATAGGAGGAGACTTGCGTTATGAGAGGTATCAGCTGCTAATTCCTTTCGTATCATATTAGTTATTCCATAATTTCTACTGATCACTTACTCATAAACTTATGACTGAGTTTTGTATATACCATACACAAACTAAGCTGTTAGTATGCACTTGGCTCTATGTATGTAAGAGATCGCATGACAAACCTTTGCATTTTGAAGTTCAGGAATTGAAAAGAGATGAAAAGAATGTAATCCAAAAATTGGTAGGATTGCAATAGTCATTAAGCTACCCACTATGTTTTTTAATACTTTTTTGGCTTTGTTAACTTAACAGCAAGTTACAACCAAAGGGGTGATTGTGTCCCATGATACAAGTTGAAATGCCTCAATAACAGGGCACTGATTCTGATGAGCTAGATGGCTACATTTAAACTGACATTGTGATTCCGATGAGCAGTGCTTGTGTTCCTTCCTGTCTATGTCATTGTTGTTGCTTGTGAAGTCGTAAAGCAGTGGTCTTAGCATCCAGTGAGAAGGGTTGGCTGAGGAAGTTGTTGCCGCGCATAGTTCACCATGATTTGGCTGTCGGATACATACATAGACATAGGGGCTTGCCTGATAGGAGAGAGCTCTTGCAAAACTGGATGCCAGCAGTAGTGCCATTGCTTCTGTCATGCAAGGGGCTTGTCACCTGTGTTGTGATGGCCTTGATTTCTATCGCCGGCATGATGGGGGCCGGTGTTGCTGCAGATGAGCACTCCAAGTCCTGCTCAGTGTTTTAAATAGCGGGCTATGGACTTATAGCAGCTTGCTTTTAAAACAGCTAAATGGGGCTATAGCGGGACAATAACGGACTAAATCAGCTAAGTTGTACGTGAAAGCGAATAGCGGTAGATCCTCTAAAACAGCTATAGCGGCAGCTATAGCCGGCTATTTAAAACTATGGTCCTGCTAGGGTTGTCTGACCGTCTGGTTGTTGATGTGCTGCATAAGTGAAGCATTTTGGCATGTGTGGAAGTCGATCGACTGCTGGTTCTGTGCCTGTTCGTCTTTGCTTTTGCGCTCGATGGATGAGTGAGCCCTAATGGAGTCCGGTCCTGAACCAGTTCGCCGTTAATTTCCGCCGCCGTCGCCATATGTACCAGCAAAACAGTCCATTTCTTCCTATCTTCCTATCGAAACGATGGTCGTTTCTGGCTTTCCAGACATGCCATAAGGTTAGGTTTGCTTGATATAGCTGTGTGCATAGTAATGCCGTGAGCTGGGTTTGAACTCCCTTGGGACCCTGGGGCAGGGCATGCGCTCTGATTGGTGATGCTCCCGAATACCAAACTGCACGAGCAACAGTACATTAGAAGAAATTTTGAGCATCAGTTTCTATCATTCCACACCTCTTGCAGTTTTGGTCAATGTTTGTTGAGAATTCAGCATGTGCATGCTCGAAGATGGCGATGAAACCCTTCGCTTCAGGATTCTGTGCATTGGGAGGGTTCTTTATGGCATTTCTGGGCCACCACTATAGGATTCTTGCTGGGGAGTTGGCGAGCTGTAGTGGGCCAACATATGAATCATGATATTCTTCACAGAAGTCTTTCCACAATATTAACAATTGCAATGGTTCCACATAGGTTATACCACGAGTTTAGAGCCAAAAAACCCTAGAAAATTGAAACGGACTAAACATTTAATTTTCAAATAAATTAGTAAAATGATTCTTATATGCTTTTTTCACTTTATTTTAAAATAAATTGAATTTCCATATCTTTACCATCCAACATATAATAATTCATATATTCAAATTAAACATTATCTATCTCAAAAGACACAATGACTAACCCCAAAACCAGTCATCAGCGCTAACATCGTCTGGTCAAGCAATCATAGGGAATATAAAAACACATGGTCACTTGCGAGGTGAAAATTGAAAAAAAAAATGACAGGTAGTAACCCGTGAGATGCAAGTGGTTACTTACGATTTTCCCATTTTGTTCTAAGTGGGCATTGATAGTTTGTATATCCTTGTACAGCATGCCAAGCACTGACCCAGCGGGAAATTAAATTGTATGGTATCCAAATCCAATATACCTGCCATTCCACATCCACCTATAGGTCATTGATACCTGTACAGTATCCATCCATATAACCATATGTTGAAATTTTATAGTATCCATATATACAATTAACTATACATATAACCATATGTTCAAATTATATATTGGATACTATACAATTAACTATCAATATCCATGCACAACAGACCGGCCCTTCCACATCCACCTAGGTCATTGATAGTTAATTGTATAGTATCCAACATATTGCCTTCCATATCCATCTCAAACAGTGAATAATGCAGGTCGGCCAGAAAAAACGTGTATAAGTATCGAATATGTGTTCTCTTCTTCTCTCACCCTCCACCGCTCCAAGTACTAGCCATGGCAATCAACAAGAAAGTAGAATCCATTGTCTTACACTTGCGAGGTGAAAATTGAAACTTTTTTTTGACAGGTAGTAACCCCTGATATGCAAGTGGTTACTTACGATTTTCCCATTTTGTTCTAACTGAGCATGATAGTTTGTATGTTTTAGTTTGGGTTATTAAGTTTGTTCTATTTTTTGTAGGCTAAAAGAGTGCAGTTTCATTTTGTAGGTGGACCGTGTGGTACGTATATTTCAATCTGGTTTGGTGAATGACAATGGAGAATTTGTTAATAGAGGGAAGATGTGTGCACATTTGGGAAATCACCAAACTTTAGCGAAGTTGTCGCAAGAGCAAAGTCTACAGTGGGAGTTGGAAGTGATTTGACATTGCGTGGAACTGGAAAGTTCGATGCTTGGGGTGGTGGTAGAGCCCATTATTTTTGTTGAATTTGAACTCGGATGAGGACTGGACCCTATATAAGGAATATTGGCATGACCGCTGTATTTGTCACTGACATTTCAAATGGCCTGACCAATTGGTCTAGATCTTGGAAATAAAATTTCGCACATGCTGTTATTAAAATATTAGTTTAAAATAGTCTAAATTAAAAAAAAAACTCAACAATGAAGTCTACTTTCCATATCAGCATTGAGCTAGCATTTACTAGAGGGATTTTTTATGCGAAGTTTTGGTCTGTCGAGCCATGTAACAAGTTGACCCCAATAAGGTTGCATCCAAGGGTTGTGGGTCAAACCCCACCATGTCCTGGTCGTCCGCCACTCCTATCATATACCTCCATAGCCTCCTAGAACAAATGAGGTTGTCCTTAGTTGTGAATTTAGCCATTGCTACTTCTTTATAGACGTGTGTGTCGGCTAGACTATTTGTTTTGTGATTTCAGATTGGATATAATCTCCAAATTTGCAATTGATATGCTTCTTCATCTTGTTCTTGCTTGTTTTTTCAGAGCATACGACGATTACCTTAGTGGTTTAGTTGATCGTGCTCCAAAAGAACGCGAACAACAGTTGAAGTTGGTGTATGGACCGCTAAGTTGCAACATCTTTGTACGATTACAACGGGGACATAAGCGTCTTTCCAATCAAAATTGAAGTTATTCCCCTCATCGAAGATTGGAAACCCGTGTCTTTGTTAGGCCCCTTCACCATGACATAAGAGTAGGGGTAGGCACAAAAACCGATACCCAAACACCGAAACCATAAAAACCAAGACCGAGACTGTAAAAACCAAAATTTCGGTCTTCTAGTAATTGTTCGGGTACTAGACTTAGATAACCGAATTTTATTTTTCAAATTCGGGTAGTACCTTTGGGTACCCGAACTACCCAAAATACCAAAACTAGTATGATAGGTGCAGGATTTAGCACATAGACTCGTGTTATGGTCACATAGCATCCTTTGTTACTCATTCACCATATATATGTTCTTCTATCGTATAATGGTAACTCATTATCAAGTTGATTGCATAGTGTATTTTAGATATAATCAAGGTGATTTCATTTTTCTGAAAATTAGTGATAAATTTGGGTAGTTTGGGTATAACCGAAGACCGAACCAAAATTTAGGTATCCAAAGTCGTCGGGTACTTAAACTTTCATTGTCATTTCGGGTAGCAATTTTAGATAACCAAAAATTAAAAAGACCAAAAAAACCAGATCGAAACATCGGGTATGACCGAACACCCACCCTACATGAGAGGGTCCTTCCTCCATAGAAGTTTTAACTATCCAATAGGTGGAGATCACGAAGTAACATGGATTGACTGTGAACATCATGAACTAACAAAGTTTTAGCCTACAATCCAATATTCATACACCAGATAACAAGTAAATTTAGTAAGACTGTCTAGGTGATCACGAGGCCCGGCACCACTCACATGCATTGACATATGAATCATGATAATTCTTCGCAGAAGTCTTTTCACGATATTAACAATTGCAATGGTTCCACATAGGTTATACCACGAGGTTAGAGCCAAAAAAAAAACCTAGAAAATTGAACGAGACTAAATATTTTAATTTTCAAATAAATTAATAAAATAATTCTTATATGCTTTTCTCACTTTATTTTAAAATACATTGAATTTCCATATCTTTACCATCCAATATACAATAATTCATATATTCAAATTAAACATTATCTATCTCAAAAGACACAATGACTAACCCCAAAACCAGTCATCAGCGCTAACATCGTCTGGTCAAGCAATCATAGGGAATATAAAAACACATGGTCACTTGCGAGGTGAAAATTGAAAAAAAAAATGACAGGTAGTAACCCGTGAGATGCAAGTGGTTACTTACGATTTTCCCATTTTGTTCTAAGTGGGCATTGATAGTTTGTATATCCTTGTACAGCATGCCAAGCACTGACCCAGCGGGAAATTAAATTGTATGGTATCCAAATCCAATATACCTGCCATTCCACATCCACCTATAGGTCATTGATACCTGTACAGTATCCATCCATATAACCATATGTTGAAATTTTATAGTATCCATATATACAATTAACTATACATATAACCATATGTTCAAATTATATATTGGATACTATACAATTAACTATCAATATCCATGCACAACAGACCGGCCCTTCCACATCCACCTAGGTCATTGATAGTTAATTGTATAGTATCCAACATATTGCCTTCCATATCCATCTCAAACAGTGAATAATGCAGGTCGGCCAGAAAAAACGTGTATAAGTATCGAATATGTGTTCTCTTCTTCTCTCACCCTCCACCGCTCCAAGTACTAGCCATGGCAATCAACAAGAAAGTAGAATCCATTGTCTTACCGTTGGCCTTGCTCCTCATTGTCTGTTGTAAGTGAAAAGTTGAAGATCTCTATTTTCTTATGTTCAAAAGCTATAAATCCTGGCCAAACTTCTAACCATCTTGATGTGTCCCAAGCATTAACTACGAATTACTGCTAATAAGCTCCTCTCCTTTTTTTTTCCCTCAGGTCCTTGTGAAGCTTTTCTTTAAAGTTCTTGACATGTGCCAATTACGAGATATTTTGTGGTTGTAGGTGCGGAGGCAGGACGAACATGCACGGAATTCAGCAAGCTTTTCCAAGTTTTTTTTGGGGTGGAAATTCTTATGTTCAAAAGCTATAAATCCTGGCCAAACTTCTAACCATCTTGATGTGTCCCAAGCATTAACTACGAATTACTGCTAATAAGCTCCTCTCCTTTTTTTTTCCCTCAGGTCCTTGTGAAGCTTTTCTTTAAAGTTCTTGACATGTGCCAATTACGAGATATTTTGTGGTTGTAGGTGCGGAGGCAGGACGAACATGCACGGAAAACAGCAAGCTTTTCCAAGGAGACTGTGTGAGCAACAAGAGCTGCGCGAGTAAGTGCTTCGAAGAGAATGGGGTCGGCGGCGGTTATTGCTCCAGGCGTTGTCATCGAAACTACAGTGCCGACAAGAACATTGAGATAAGTTGGGGACATTGGCATTGCAAGCACAAATGCAAATGTACCAAGCCATGCGACGTTGTGCCTCCGCCGGACGTTGGTCCACCCGGCGGAGGTGAGGAGCCGTCACCACCGTCTGGAGGTGAGGAGCCCTCAACACCGCCTAGAGGTGACCTGCCGTCACCACCAATGACCACGTCGACAGGATCGTCACCGACCTGAAATGTTAGAGGATCGAACGAAAAGAGCGCAGTATGGCTGTTAACATGCTAGCTATTTGCAATCGTACGAGATGTAATATCGGCCCCTCGAGATCAATAAAAATACTACTATATTACATAAGTGTTTGCATTACCAACAAGGCACCCTTGGAGAGAAGAGACGACGTGGCCTAGACTGGAGCCGGACTATTTCCCGGGTTGCTACTCTTGGGTCAGCGTGCCAGTCTATTGTTCTAGACCTGCCCACAGAACAACAGAACATGCTATTCCTCAATCAACCTAGGCTAATGCAGCCAGACCCCTCCAGCGATGCTACGTACGGCCGCCTGTCCGTTGACCACGACACATGCAAGGCATGCAACAAGAACAACCTCTGAATGGAAGTGCTTGAGGAGCTGGCCGTTGGCATCTTCATCGGACAAGCATGAGGTAGACGCCGAGGTTATGCTCTTGACGCATGCAGTCCTGCACCATGTGGATGTGCTCCAGCAGCAGCCTCTTCGAAGAGAGAACACCTAGACGTTAAGAGTCCTGCAGTGCTGGGAGATGAGCTCCCGCGGCAACTGGAGACACGGCTCTGGGGGGCGCTGTCCTTCATCAGTGAACCCAAGACGACGTGATGGAGGGGTCTGGACTGGTTGGTTTGTTGTGGAGATTGGGTGACCGCCCTCAGCGTTGGCGAGGGGGCCAGATCTAGAGGCGGCGGATCCAAACCCCGTTTCGGCTTTCGTGGAACTGTGGCCACCTGCTGGAGGGCTCGGGGGAAGAAGGCCGGCGTCGACGGTCATGCGAACGGTCATAAGCACGGCACATTTAACCAGCTCGACTTCAGTCTCAGAGTGAAGGCCTATCATACAGCTCAAAATAGTATTGCTTCATGCTGGGAGGAATTGTTTCGAACAATAGAAGTCGTTTTGGAAAATATTTCTGAAAGTGCCTCTGCAGAAGAAGCTGTAAAGTTATACATGAGTAGCAAAGTCAGAGCCCTGCCAAACAGGCCTTATGTCTCTATGGCTAGAACCAAAGCATGACATCATCAAGTCCACTTATCGTCATAGAGATGGAGACAAAAAATAGTTCTCCAACCATTGGGTCCGTTTGTAAAACATTCTTCCAACAAAGCATTGCATGATGCAATGCAGGAGTGTTTATCCACATCAACCAGTGTACAAACATAATAGCTTTCATGACCTGATTGAGATTCTTGCAACATCTATGACCTACTTGTACGCACGATGTGTGTTTTTGCACCTCTGTTGCATTGTAATCAAAATTTATCACTGAAAACTCAGCGTTTTGATATACAACCTGCCTTTTTAGACCTTTTGCCATCCACAATCGTTGAGCTACTTTATACAAACCACAATCTTTAAACAAGCAGTGTCTAACTATGACATGATCCCCTTCATCTTCTTACCAACTGTAACACATACATTAGTCCCATATCCAGCCTATCATCACCTAAACAATTCCTATTATCTCACTTCTCACCTTCTAGACCGAATCCCTCCTGTCCTTTTAATGATTGGTTAGAATCAAAATATAATTGAATGTCCCCTTTGATTAATGATTTTTTTAATAATCGAACAACCAAGGTTATGGTACTAACAAATGCCGACATCTACTATTAACAATGTTAAGGCTCATCTTTGAGATAATATTTGTGTATCTATCACAAGATATGTTGCATTTATAACAGAACATCAAAAGACAATTAAATTGTAGAGTATCCAATTTTTAGATTTGAATTTCTATCTTGCAAGGCTTTGCCAAAGTAACGTCTATGATAACACTCTTCTCCTCACTCTTCTGAATGGGGCATTTATATTTAGGTATCCATGCAAATGATATTATTGTATTCATTACCGCAAAGTCAATATTTGGTCTTCCATATCCACTAGTAGCATATTGATGCATAAGATATCCAATATTCTGAGGTCTATATCTATAGTATAGTGAATGCTTGCCGGCCCAAACATTTATGCTCTTGACGCCTGCAGTCCTGCACCATGTGGATGTGCTCCAGCGGCAGCCTCTTCGAAGAGAGAACACCTAGACGTTAGAATCCTGCAGTGCTGGGAGATGAGCTCCCGACACGGCTCTGGGGGCGCTGTCCTTCATCAGTGGACCCAAGACGACGTGATGGAGGGGTCTGGACTGGTTGGTTTGTTGTGGAGATTGGGTGACCGCCCTCAGCGTTGGCGAGGGGGCCAGATCTAGAGGCGGCGGATCCAAACCCCGTTTCGGCTTTCGTGGAACTGTGGCCACCTGCTGGAGGGCTCGGGGGAAGAAGGCCGGCGTCGACGGTCATGCGAACGGTCATAAGCACGGCACATTTAACCAGCTCGACTTCAGTCTCAGAGTGAAGGCCTATCATACAGCTCAAAATAGTATTGCTTCATGCTGGGAGGAATTGTTTCGAACAATAGAAGTCGTTTTGGAAAATATTTCTCAAAGTGCCTCTGCAGAAGAAGCTGTAAAGTTATACATGAGTAGCAAAGTCGGAGCCCTGCCAAACATGCCTTATGTCTCTACGGCTAGAACCAAAGCATGACATCATCGAGTCCACTTATCGTCACAGAGATGGAGACAAAAATTAGTTCTCCAACCATTGGGTCCATTTGTAAAACATTCTTCCAACAAAGCATTGCATGATGCAATGCAGGAGTGTTTATCCACATCAACCAGTGTACAAACATAATAGTTTTCATGATCTGATTGAGATTCTTGCAACATCTAGCTATGACCTACTTGTACGCACGATGTGTGTTTTTGCACCTCTGTTGCATTGTAATCAAAATTTATCACTGAAAACTCAGCGTTTTGATATACAACCTGCCTTTTTAGACCTTTTGCCATCCACAATCGTTGAGCTACTTTATACAAACCACAATCTTTAAACAAGCAGTGTCTAACTATGACATGATCCCCTTCATCTTCTTACCAACTGTAACACATACATTAGTCCCATATCCAGCCTATCATCACCTAAACAATTCCTATTATCTCACTTCTCACCTTCTAGACCGAATCCCTCCTGTCCTTTTAATGATTGGTTAGAATCAAAATATAATTGAATGTCCCCTTTGATTAATGATTTTTTTAATAATCAAACAACCAAGGTAATGGTACTAACCAATGCCGACATCTACTATTAACAATGTTAAGGCTCATATTTGAGATAATATTTGTGTATCTATCACAAGATATGTTGCATTTATAACAGAACATCAAAAGACAATTAAATTGTAGAGTATCCAATTTTTAGATTTGAATTTCTATCTTGCAAGGCTTTGCCAAAGTAACGTCTATGATAACACTCTTCTCCTCACTCTTCTGAATGGGGCATTTATATTTAGGTATCCATGCAAATGATATTATTGTATTCATTACCGCAAAGTCAATATTTGGTCTTCCATATCCACTAGTAGCATATTGATGCATAAGATATCCAATATTCTGAGGTCTATATCTATAGTATAGTGAATGCTTGCCAGCCCAAACACCTCTATATATACTAAACACATGTATGCTCTTCTTGTCACACACCTTCCATTAACAATGGCGTTCAACAAGAAAGCAACGGTCGTTGCCGTCCCGTTGGTCTTACTCCTTGTGGCCCATTGTAAGTGAAAAAGAAACAGAGCTCCTGTTTTATGTCCTACCAAACGTTACAAAATCTCTACATTTTTTTTTGGCTGCTACCATTGTTGTTGGCTTACGTAACTATGGATCATCGTGTGAGCAAAGCACCATGAGTTTCTTGCACGCTCCCTTACCCCCACCTTGTTTTTACTCTCTACATAATGTTATTATTATGGTCCAATGAGTTTAATTATGAGAGATTATGTGGTTATTATAGGTGCAGAGGCAGTAAAAATATGCACGGAGATAAGCCGGACTTTCCATGGTAACTGCGTAAGCAACAAGAACTGTGCAAGTTGGTGCCACCAAGAGTATAGTGGTATGGCTCATGGGTATTGCGGCAGGAGGAGGACTTGTTCTCGGTCCCTCAACGATGATGACCTCAATGACATTGATTTGAACTTTCCTTGGAGACCTCGATGCAAGTACCCATGCAAATGTTCGTTCCCTTGCGGTGCTCTGCCGTCACCGGGTACACCGGGGGAGTACAGTCCACCTGAAGTCCAGCCGCCACCGGAGGAGTACAGTCCACCTGAAGTCCAGCCGCCATTAGGGAAGAACGATCTGTCGTTTTCCATGACTGAGCGAAAAGTACCCAACTGATTATTATAACTTCAGCATAACTACCTGTAAACAGTGCTAATATGAAAATCATGTGAACAATAACCTTGAGATGGTATAAGTGATTCCATGACTAAAAACTTGCATGGCCATTGGCCAAGGCTTGCTTTTCTAAGCCCAGACCATTTATTTATGTTGATAGACTTGCCCTAGAATGAGAACATAGGGATGACCGGACCGCCCGATCCCTCATTTTCTAGTCCGCTTCCGCAGGCAAGGCAACAACGAACGAAAACTACCATTGTTACCACCATGGTAGAAATTTTGTGTACATAAACCACCCTCACACTCGTGGAGGGGATGAGATTTTGCAAATTATAAAATTACTTTGAACAATCCAAGTCTAAAACAAAACAAAAAAAAAGGCTCTAACTATACCTAACCCCCCTCCAACTTCGCATCAATTGTAACACATACCTCTCCCACGTCCCTAGCTCTAATCTGCACAATTCTTTATTCTCTCACTTCTTACCGTCCTAATAATACCCTCCACTCGACTTTCTAAAAATTTGTACATGATCAAGTTTAATTACGATAATAGTATCAAGTAACAGTGAATATATAGTCCATTTTACTAGATCTCGTATATTATATACATTAGAATAGATGGTCCGAGATACCAGTGCTAATGCACATCTTTGTGGAGGCATTGATATATTTGTGTATCGATCACAAGATGGTGTTGCATTTATACCTGGACACTAACAAAAAAAAAGTAAATTGTAGGCTATCCAATATTTACATGTCCATATCTATCCTGGACATTGAATGCATGCAAGCCAAACTAACCTCTATGATATCAAACACATTTACACTATTCTCCTCACACCTCTTATATATAAGGGCATTTATATTTGTGTACCCATGCATGCAAATGTTGTTCTTGTATTCATTACTGCAAATTAAATCTAAGGGGAATCCAATTCTTTGATCTTCCATATCCATTAGTAGAATTTGTATCCTCTCAGCCTTTCCCCATATATAATACACGCATCCACACGAGCATGACCAATAGATGATGTTGCCCTAGGACCAGGCGCCGATGGCCAGCTTGGTGACTACGAGGCCGGACCCACCAAACCTCACCTTGCACTCCTCCTCGTTTTGTCGATGTCACCGTACCAAAAACCACCCCTCGGGCCGGCAGGAACACGGGCGCCAACGACCATGGGTGGGGAGGGGGCATGACACAGCCCGCATGGTAGCTAGCGACGACCATGGCAGCTAGCTAGCTCCCATTCTTTTGGTGTTTGCCTCCGTGCATGCGCTTCACATACAGGCTCTGTCTCTGTTCGTACCGGTCTACAGATTCGAATTGACGGAGCACAGTGAGGCATATCGATCTGGATGAATGGCCACGGTCTGGGGGACAACAGAAGGAGGAGGAAGAGGTTCACTAGGAATTGAAGAGGGGAGAAGGAGCAGACATCGAACGATTAATTTCTTTTCCTGTTATCGTGGAATTCGTCATCAAGATGGATCGCCATTATGTGTCAACAGACTCATGCTAATGCAAGGATTGCTTGCAAGCAAATTCGGAAATGAAAGAAAAGAAGGCTACCGAAAGAACAAGCAACGGATTGAGCGCTCATCCCTTACTGAAGTGCGTGTGTTTTCTTGCTTCTTGGTACATGTCTGATCAATCACACTGTTCAATAGTTCTCTTCTTCTTTTTTGTTAGATGTCTTTTTTTAGGGCAAACACAAGAGCTATATTACTCGCTGGCAGGATTACATTCTCTGGTGACCACTTCCATTAGACAAACCGGAAGTTGCGTCGACCAGGTACACATAGAATTACTTGGAAAAGCTATCTTAGCACACACATGTGCTGCATTGTTTGCCTCTCTCCTAGCAAAAACAACCTTAAAAGAAGAAAAGGACCTGCCTGCCTCCTTTATATCATGCCATAATGCCAAGATGGGTGAACAATCATCACCTTTCCCATTAAGCGGGTTCACCACCGTAAGAGTGTCCAGCTCCAAAATTACCTTGCTACAACCATGTCATGTGCTTCCGCAGTTAGCGCATCATTAACCCAACGGTACCACCGAGATTCAACTGCTGTTACATTGTCCTCGTGATCCTGAATGACCATACCGCCACCACCAGATTGGAGGTCAGCGACAATAGATCCATCAGAATTAACTTTGTGCCAACCTTCTTCAGATGGTTGCCATCGTACCTGAGGTTTTGCCGGCTTGGGTTCTAGTTTAGACTGTGTACATATCAGATCCTCAAGCATCTTGGCGACATGACGAACTACAACATTTATTGACCATTGTTTCCTCCCATGGTTTCTTGCATTGCGTCGTCCTGTCCATAGTGAGCAAATCCCACACACAAACAGGCCAGCATCCTCCAACGTGCATAAATGTCCACTGATCAGGTCTTTCGCCCAGGTTGTCAGATGTAAGCATGGTAACTTTTTCCCCAACACTCGCTTGATAGCCTACCAAAACTGTTTCGCCAATGTACATTCAATTGCTACATGATACACTATTTCATTTGGCTCGCCGCAAGTTTTTCACAGTGACCTTCCTTGGCTATATGTCTCCGTTTTAGTTCAGCTTTCGCCGGCATAAAATTGTTCAGAACTCTCCATAAAAAAGTCTGAATTTCCGGTGGGATCTTCATCTTCCAAAGCACCTTCCACCAACTAGCATGTGCCGATGAGCTTGTTTCTTCTCCTGATAGCCGTCGGTCTTGATCAGCTTTGAGAATTTTGTAGGCTGACCTGACTGAATAGTATCCATGTTTCTCAAATGCCTAGGCTAACACATTAATTATCCAGATTTCTGCCCGGGTTTAGCTTAAGTGTTTCCTCTGCATCTATCAGAATAAAGGAGTCCTTAATGAGGGGTTCATTCCAAATCCTCGTTCTTGGATAGAACAACTGACTCACAGTTGTAACTGCTGCATCATCCAATCGCACTCGAGGCTTAAGATTTTCAATCCCTTGGATCCAGTTATCCTCCCAAATATTGATATCAATCCCGGGCCCAATTCTTTTAATCACACCTTTTTTTCAGTACATCTCGACCATGAAGGATTGGTCTCCATGTCTCTGAGCTTTTCTTCTTCCTTGTGGCTGAGAGAAAATCACCATTGGGAAAATATTTTCCTTTGAGAACTTTTGTGCAAAGTGCTTCCGGTCTGGTGATAAGTCTCCAACCTTGCTTGTCCAACATAGCTTGATTGAAGAAAGTCAGCTCCCTGAATTCCATCCCCCCATCTTCTTTTGTCCTAGTAAGCTTTGTCCACTTCTGCCTCGTATAACTTCGTATGATGGCACTCCCCCACCAGTAGTTTGAAATATATGTTGTCATCTTCGTGCACACCTCAGCAGGAAGCTTAAAACAACTCATAGGATATGTTGGAACTGCTTGTGCATTCGCTTTGATTAGAACTTCACGAGCAACGCAACTTAGATCATTCTCTCCCCAGCCACACACAAAGGATCGGACCCTACTTGGCACATAAGAGAACACACCATCAGCTACCTTGCCAACAGAAGTTGGAATGCCTAAATATTTCCCTCCCAGCGCTTCTGTAGTAATCTGCAGTCCATCATGCACCTCATTCCGTACATCGTCAGAGCAGTTGTCGCTAAATAAAACAGCCGACCTATTCTTGTTAACTAGCTGCCCGGAGCCCTTATGATAATTCTCCAAAATAACAGAAATTCTATTTGCTCCTCTTTGAGATGCTTGAGTAAAAATGAGGCAATTGTCTGCTAAAAGAAGATGAGAAATCCATGGTGCATGTATACCAACTCTAATTCCCCGAGAGATAAATTGTGGACCAATATATTTCAACATACAAGATAAGCCCTCTGCACATATAAGGAACAGGTATGGAGAAATGGGATCACCTTGCCGGATTCCTCGTATTGGCTTGAAGGATTCTGAGAACACTCCATTCACCCGCACCAAAAACGAGACCGAGGTCACACACTTCATCACCAGCGAGCTCCATCGATCTGAGAAACCCAAGGCAGACATGGTCTCCTTTAGATAATTCCATTCCACTCGATCTTACGCCTTTGCCATATAGAGTTTAACAGCACAAGCACCACTTTTTCCCTTCTTATTCCGTAGGTAGTGAATACATTCATAAGCAACAAGCACATTATCTCTAATCAACCTGCCCGGAACAAAAGCGCTTTGTTCTTTTGAAATAATATCATCAAGAATCAACCTGAGTCGATTGGCCATCGTTTTAGAACAGATCTTATACAAAACATTGCATAGTGAGATTGGCCTAAACTGAGTCAACTCCTGTGCATTTGCCACTTTTGGTATTAGAACCAACAAAGTTCTGTTTACCGATTCCGGCATGTACCCCCCCCCCCCCCCCAACTAGAAACCCAAGGCAGACATGGTCTCCTTTAGATAATTCCATTCCACTCGATCTTACGCCTTTGCCATATAGAGTTTAACAGCACAAGCACCACTTTTTCCCTTCTTATTCCGTAGGTAGTGAATACATTCATAAGCAACAAGCACATTATCTCTAATCAACCTGCCCGGAACAAAAGCGCTTTGTTCTTTTGAAATAATATCATCAAGAATCAACCTGAGTCGATTGGCCATCGTTTTAGAACAGATCTTATACAAAACATTGCATAGTGAGATTGGCCTAAACTGAGTCAACTCCTGTGCATTTGCCACTTTTGGTATTAGAACCGACAAAGTTCTGTTTACTGATTCCGGCATGTGCCCCTCGTTCAAAAAACCCAAGACCGTTTTGGTTACACTATCTTTCACCAAATCCCATGTTTTTGGAAGAAGCCAGCTGTGAAGCCGTCCACCCCGGGAGATTTATTAGGGCCCATATAGAACAGTGCTTGCTCAACCTCTTCGATGGTGAATGGTCTGTCCAGCATCTCATTCATTTCCATAGTAACTTTGCGAGGAACATGTTGGCACACCAAATCTGGTTGTAATTCATCTTGTGCTGTGAAAAGTTTCTGATAAAACACAGTTGACATGTCCCCCATTGCCTTTTGGTTGGTGATCACAGAACCGTCACCCCTTCTGAGTGCACGGATTTTGTTCGTGCGAGCGTGTGCTCGTGCTTTTGCTTGAAAAAAAATCTATATTCCGATCACCTCCCTGTAGCCATTGCACACGAGATCTTTGTTTCTCCATAGCTTCCTCTCTTGCCAGCGTTTCAGAGAGTTGGCTCATGATATCTTCTCCCTTCTCGTTGGCCCTCTATAAAGAGTAGAGCTCCGTTCGTTCTCTAGATCCGTGCGTAACCTCCTCAAGTTCTTCCTCACTGAGCCATAAACGTTGCAATCCCAAGATTTCAGACCTTTGTTAGATGTCTTGAATTGCTTACTAATCATGTATACGTGTAGTAGGCCCCTTCGCCACTCCACGTATGGTCCGTCTTGGTCTTGGTCACTTCATGTTCGGCTTCGCCTGTCAAGAGACAACTTCTGCCTCTGACAACTTCACATCGCTCAGGATAGTGTCGTCATTTGTTAAACTTCGCCAGAAGCGACAGAAAAGTAAATTGACCCCTCACGAGGGAGAGGGAATGTTCAAATCAATGCTCGGTGGAGCAGGTAATGTAACTTAATCAAAGCGGAACTAAAACTCGGTGGAGAGCAAGAGGGAGCGTGAAAGGGTAACTGGGCCTGCCAGCCACCGAATGGCAACTAAAGGAGGAAGGTAGGGAGGGTGCCGTCATAATAATTAAACAATGTTACATTTTTGTTAATATATTAAAATGTTAATTAATTAGTGTTAAGTTTTTTAGTTACTAGTACAAATGCACGTGCGACACGCACGTGTGAATATTGTTCAACACGATATCACGGGCATCACAAAGCTAAGTCACGGATATGTTACTGTAGCCGAAATATTGTTCAACGCGATATCACGGACATGAAAACAACTTAGATATGTTGTTCATCACAAAATATAGTGTAAATGTCATGTTGAACCCAAAAACAATATATATTGTTTACCCATTCTTACACTATTACACCGTTCTTATATTGTTATAAACCAAAAATATTTATAAGAGGATGTAGTAATATACTGCTGAAACCAAACAATTTCATGATGTAATATATTTTTTGAACAAACACAATATATGGAAAAATAGTTTAATTAGTCATGCAAGAGGAGCACCGCGTGAGAACAAAAGACTAAAGAAAATAGTGTGCAAAAGATCCCACGTGCTTGGTAATATACATGAGCTCCTAAATAAACAATGTTGTACATCACATGAGCTCGACAAGAAAATTGTTAGATCACACCCAGCAATTCAATGTCCATGACTAAATGATTGCCAAATCATAGCTAATAAGCAATACATATTCACTAATTTTTTAGCTCAATATATATACCGAGCTACCAGCAAAGCACTGAGTAATCACAAAGTTTTTCATTAGCTCAATACACGGTGAGTATATTCTATAGCCGGCTATAGAATAGCT
>LAPY01002302.1:47537-59627 GCA_000970635.1 Eragrostis tef
ATCCACACGGCACGGATCGACGTGCATCGGTGACGGGTGGCGCAGATCCGCGAAGCGGCGGCGACGACGACGAGGTGGATCTTCGCGGCGACTACAATGACGACGAGGTGGAGCTTCACCTGCGGGGAAACTTCGCGGCGATGACGACGAGGTGGCGGCGCGGCGGCTGGGGCGAGCGCGGATCCGGCAGGCGGCGGCGCTGGCGTGGCTGGGCGGGTTGGGCCGAGCCCAGCCCGTTCTGGCCAGCCTGTTTTTCTTTTTTATTCATTTTTTCCCACAGCGGTGGCGGGCCGCTCTTTCCAAATTTTCAGTGGTGCAGGCCGACCACTGCAGGCCTGTTTCGTCGGCCAGTGAAGGCCACGATTGTACTAGTGCCTCGTGGTCTCTCCATCCTAAACAACAGAAGTACGGCCGGTGCAGAAACGTAACCTGTCGTCAGCTGTATGAATCCTGATGGTGGGTGCGTGTCATATGGATCAGCGGAAGCACCATATACAGTAATCGAAATCCCATTACTGTCTCTTATAGTAGCTACCTGCAGGCCTCACAGTCACCGGGTGACATTAACATTCACCGTCGTTCCACGACAACCGCGGGTGATGATGGAATTTCACATGTTCGTCAGCTTGTCAGCGGAGGCAAGTGCATCCAATGCATAGACGTACATTACGAGTACTGAACTCAACTGATCATCAGCGTAACACTCATCAGGCAGTCAGTCAAGGCATTTAATTAAATTCGTCTTGTAATGTGGTAACACGCGATCTACTATGGCAGTGAATAATTGTCGTATGTGAACTACAAGCCTGGCTACCTCCAGAGTCCAGACGGAACATGGATCATTATTATTATTCTTTAGATAAAGGAACAAAAGGACCTTTTGCATGTTCTGCATACATGGACTATTATTGGAACAACCAAAGTAAGTATTTAACGGATACTGCTCTTTTCAAAAGTGTACTTAGTTTTTATGACTACAGAAATCAAGAGAAAGATGTCCACTACAAGATTTGTTTGAATTCCTGACATTTGTTTTGTACAAGTGGCTGATAGTAATTCATGATTTGTTTTGTACAGAAGTGGCTGATAGTAATTCAAGTTAATTCATACAAAACAAATCTTGTACAAAACAAATCTTGTACAAGTGGCTGATACAAGTGGCTGATAGCTACAGAAATTTTGTTGAGAAAAAAAATTGTTGAAAATGATTGCATTTCAGTACATTGAGTAATTCTATATGGAACGATATAGTAATTGTTAAGCCATCTAAAGGACTCATCAGGATGCTGAACCAGGCCCTCGCGTCGCCAAATACTTGAACCAGGCCCTCTTTGTCGCAGTCGCAGGGTGACATCAGTAGGTGGCTGGTGCCGCATCATTGTAGATAGCTGCGACTTGGTTTGTAAGCAACCTGTACAGAAGTGCAACGTGCAAAACTGCAAACTGAAGGCGTTCTGTTCCGATGCGGAGAAATCAGCCCATGTATTACCAAAATCTGGCCTGGACCTTCAGTATCATGCACGTCCAATTTAATTAAGTACAATGCGAATCACATGTGGATATTCACAATTCAAACAACAATGACCATAAAGTTGGCCATACTCAAAATTGCTAGGAAATCTCAGCCACATTAGGTGCGGACACAAATGACTCCCATACTCCAAATTATTAGTGGTGATAAGCCAGCTAAACGAGAAACAATGTCCTTTAATTATGATTGCGTACCGCTTAATTCTATGCATCAGATCAGCATTCCATAAAATTCATATCTACATCGAATCATAAAATGCCATCATTTTGTCTAAGCAAACCAACTCCACCTATACATTCAAAAAGAAAACCACCGCCTCATTTTTTTGTCTGCCAAAAACCCATCTCTAGTTGCTCAGCTCCCTAATTTCATTAGAGCATCTTGATACGGTTGCCCTTTTAAAGGGCATTTTCTAAAGGCCATGCATGTAAGCTGCCACATCTAGAAATGGCCAACCGGGCAATATCTGGGCCACCGGCTGAACCTTGGGGCTGCCGCAGCATGGCCTAGCTTCGAAGTCGTGCCATTCTGGTCCTAGCAAAATTAGCCCGAGTATGAACGTCTTTGGGCTGTGCCGTGCCTTGCCGGTCCATTATCCATTTTTGAGGGTTCTGGGGTGGATGAAAATCGGCGACGCTTGTGGGCGAGCAGATCTTTCTTCTTCTTTGTCAACTCCATTTCTCGGTGCATCCTAATCTTAGCAGTAAGCGACATTGTCATTGATCATCCATTATGCCCAAACAAATGGAGACAGGATTGCTATTTATCGGCTTCGGTTGCTCTGCTTAATCACCATTGTTTTCAACTAACCAGCAATAATATCAAGATTCCGTGCGAGTAATTTGTTCAGAAGCTAATATTGACAACTACTGCTGTGTGCATTAACTCCCTCCGACAATTTGGTGATATTCCAATTCTTTTACTTTACTATTCCTTTCGATACAGAAGGATATAATCAAGCTTTTTTTTTGCGAATGAGGATATAATCAAGTTTGATGAGAGAGAAATGGGGCAGTTTGATGAGAGAGAAATGGGGCCGATAGCAATATATAACAAGTCAAGTTCGTGAATGTGCCTGTAAAGCCTACGTTGACATAAAATGTTGTGCATAAACATTTTTTTGGAAGAAACTAGAGGGGCAAAGCGCCCCTACAGATTAATATACTTAATTAGATAAAAGAAGTACATACAAAAGAAATAAAAAAAAGAAAGCAGAAAGAAAAGCAATTACAAGAATGATTGTATCCATAATCTCAGGGGTTCAGCCTGACCCTTCCTAGCTCTATGGACAACCATTTTGAGCTCTGTGAAGAACATCATGCGACAGTGGTCTACTGTTGGGTCGATTTGATTAATGGCAGAACTTGAAGATGCCTGGGGATGTTTATGCCAATAGAGTTCCAGCATGCTCTAGCAAAATTACATCTTACGAAAAGATGAATGAGAGTTTCTTCTCTTTGAAGGATGCACATTTCACATGTGTATGAGTCCAAGTACATATTCCTTCTTCTCAACATACCTCTTGTGTTGAGCCTATCCTTCATGAGTAAGCAAAAGAATACCTGATGCTTTGGCTGACTAGAGGATTTCCATAACCATTTGAAAGCTGGATCAACATGCGAATGTCCTTTCATGACTTTATAAGCTTTTGCCGTTGAATATGCATTGCTGCCCCAGATGTAAGTCCACAGGTCAGCACCCTGTTCCAGACCAAGTTGCTCTAGAATTTGTGGGAGCTGCTGCATTTGCCCAGATGCCTGCTCTGACAGAGGTAGGTGGAAGAGTTCTAATATATTTGGAGTGCTCCATGCTTTGCTTAGGGACAAATTTTGTTTCTTGGCAAAGGAATACAACTCAGGGAAGACTTGCATAGGCACTATCCCATTCCACTGATCTTTCCAAAACCATACCGTTGATCCCTCTCCTGGCTTGACTGCAGCTATCCCTTTGTACTGAACATTCAGTTTCATAATATCTCGCCACCAGAATGAGCCTTTCTTATTCTTTCCTGGCATGATTCCATTCTTGTAATAGTATCCCAAATCAGATGCACCCATGGGAGATTAGCTTTGTTATAGAACTTGTGAAGGAATTTCATCAACATAGCATCATTTTGAGTGCTCAACTGCAATACTCCTAGACCAGCTTCCTCTTTTGACCTGCACACCATTGACCACGCAGCTAGTGGAGGTTTTCTGTTATTTATATCAGAGCCTCTCTATAATAGATGTTTCCTGTATTGGTCAGCTTGATGTATCACTGTCACATGCATTTTGATAATGCTTAGTATATACATTGGCAGTGAGGTAATGACTGAATTGACCATCTCCAATTTTCCTGCTTGTGTTAAGAACTGTGCACAACACACTAGTCTTCTCTCAATCCTGTGGACTATTGGCAAGAAATCATGGACAGATGGTTTAGTGATGCCTAGTGGTAGTCCCAGATATGTGAAGGGCATAGAACCTCTTTGACATCCAAAAGTTTGTGTCAAAATATCCATTTTGTCATCAGGAGTATTAATAGATACCATCATTGATTTATTGTAATTAACTTTCAATCCGGTTGACTCAGCAAAAGAATTCAGGAGGGCTTTCAGAGCAATGAGTTGTCTTGGACAGCCCTCCATTACCAGAAGGGTATCATCAGCATACTGAACCTCAGGAAAATCAGTTCCTGCTCCTAGAGGAATAGCTAGCTTTAATAAACACATTTGCTTAGCTCTGTTTAGAATTGATTGCAACAAATCAGCTTCCAAAACAAATAGCGGTGGTGAGAGGGGATCACCCTGTCTTACCCCTCTTCAGCAGTGGAATACTTTACCAGGAACACCATTAAGTAAAATCGATGAGGTACCAGATCCCATGATGAGAGACATCCGTTTGAGCCATCTCTCTCCCAGCCCTTTGTGCTTTAGAATATCCATAATTACTTGGTGTTCAATCTTGTCAAAAGCCTTTTCAAAATCTAGCTTTAGAATGATCAACTCTCTTTTGGATTTATGACAGAGATGAAGGTACTCAATAGACCAAGCCAAACAGTCTTGGATTGTCCTTGTTTTGATGAATCCATACTGGTTTTTATGTACTAGCCCTAGAATAACCTGCTGCAATCTGTTTGCTAGAAGTTTGGTTATCAGTTTAATAGAGGTATTGAACGATGAGATGGGTCTGAAATCACCAACTACTATTGGCGTCTCCTTCTTGGGAACCAGTGTTACATACGATCCATTTACACTCTGCAGGCATAGGTTTCCTTCATAGAATGCTTCAATTAGCTCATAAACATCATGTGCAATAATTGGCCAGCACTTTTTAAAGAAGTCTCCATTAAACCCATCTGGTCCTGGTGATTTATTATTTGGTAGTTCAGCAACTACCTTGTCAATTTCTTCTTTAGCAAAAGGACTCTCTATCCAGTCTAGATTAGGTTCAACATTCAGTCGAGATTGGAGATCAAAGAGCATCTCTGAATATTCTAATGTACCCAGCCTCTCCTTATATGCCTCCCAAAGAAGTTTTTCTTTGGTGTCATGATCAGATATAATATTTCCATTGCCATCATCTAGAGACATTATTGTGTTAGCTCTATGATTGATTGTAGCTCTTGCATGGAAGAATTCTGTTGTTGCATCTCCAAACTTAACCCACTTAACTGTGCTTCTTTGTTTCCAGTAAATCTTTTGCCTGTACAGAAGTGTTTCCAGATGGTCTTTAAGGATAGATCTAAAATTCCACTCTTCAATAGAAAGGTCTCTGTGTTCTTCTAATGTTTCTAAGAACATGATCAGCAGCTTAACATTTGTTATTGTTGAGGACAAGTTGGATAACTGTGCTTGCCAAGCTCTCAAGACTCTTCTTAGGTTTTTGAATTTCGCCACTAATTTCCTTGCTTTATCCTGATGCTATACTGGTATGGCCCAAGCATGTTGAACAATGCTTATGAAGTCCTCATTCTCCATCCAATGATTTTCAATTCTAAATACTTTTGCTCTTGGAATCGAGGTCCCAATTGATATCACACACGGCACATGGTCTGATGTATCCCTTGAAAGCGTATATGCAGATGTTCCCGGATAAGTAAGTAACCGATTTGCAGAAATAAAAGACCAGTCAAGCCTTTCGAGCAAAGGATTTTCTTGTCTGTTAGACCATGTGTACTTGTTTCCTTTGAGGGGTATTTCAACTATCCCAAGATTGCTGATTACTTCATTAAATTGCAGCATCTCACTTACATTGCCACCAGGTTTATTCCTATTATCAGGCCTTCTGATCAAGTTGAAATTCCCTACTAAAAGCCAGTCCCAATCCAGTGGCATCTCCACATCGGTTAACCATTCCAGGAAAGCTTCCTTATTTTCATGTTCACAAGGTCCATATATGTTTGAAAGCATCCACTTGGCACCAGATTGTACTGAGGTAAATTCAATTGATAGGCCATATTCATTGATAAACGAGAGAGATCCACTAAGGATTCTGCTTTTCCAGATGGTTATACAGCCACCCGAGGCTCCAACAGACGGCAAAAATTCAAAAGTATCAAAGTCTGAGGGACAAAGCTTCCTAATAAAATCCATATCAAACTCCTCTTTCTTTGTTTCTTGAAAACATATTATATCACAGCGTGATTCAATAACTTTGCTTTTAATCAAATCCCATTTTTGATTAGAATTGAGCCCTCTAACATTCCAGCACAGCACCTTCCAATCTCTATAGTTTCTTATAGCGTGATTCAATAACTTTGCTTTTAATCAAATCCCATTTTTGATTAGAATTGAGCCCTCTAACATTCCAGCACAGCACCTTCCAATCTCTCTAGTTTCTTATATTTTGATTATCCATAAAAACCCATTTGTGTTGGAGCAGCAGCACATATGCAAAGCATACGACTGAACAATCATCAGGTGCAAATATATAACCGGAAACCAGAGCAATGTATAATTGGACCAGAATAAGGGTGAAGAACATACCTCAGAGGATCAGAGAGGATTAATGCACCCCTAGGAGTGCGCCATAGGGATTGGTGCACCCAAGATGCGAAGGACAGGGCCGGATCAGACGAGAAGGAGGAGATCGCCGGCGGCAAAGGACAGAATCGGCGTAATCGCCATGATCGTCGATCCGAGAAACCCGGGCTCCCTAGCCGGAGGAGGACACCCTAGATCACTGTTTTTGTGCATAAACATTGAATTTGAAAAATATTTGAATGATACTTTTTTCAATAATAATTACTGAATAACCATCAGGATGCTGCTAACTGATCATGATGCTTAATCATCTTCAGTCCTTTCCGATGCGTCACCGATTACCTTGCCCACTTGAGTGATGAGACCGTGCTCCTGCAGCCTATGGACGGCATCTTTTTGTTTTCTCTCGCAATTCAATTGTCCGGTGCCTGCGAGAATGAAATCTGCAAAGTGAATGGCAACCTCACGTGTAGCTTCAACTTGGAGTCCCAGCGCATCTCATTCCCATTTCCTCACAACAGACATCGCAATTGACTTCGTCGTCCCTCCATGTTGCACAAGCGAAAGGAGAGAACACAGTTTTGCTTGTCTCCGGGCGTGACTGGTTGGTGCACAAACATAAACACTCCTCAGCTATATGAATGCTGCTGGTGGGTGGCACCACCACCCGATGGGTCAGTGGCGAGTCTAGCGTTGGGCCTCAGGGTGGGCCGAAAAAAGGGAAAAAGAAAAGAGAAAAGAAGAAGAAAAATGCTACTGTTCATACTGCTACAGTATGGAAATCGCAAGTTAGGCTGCATTTAGGGGTGGGCCGTGGCCCATCCCCCCGCCGGCTAGAATCACCACTGCGATGGGTGAGTGTGAAATGGGCCCCTGTATAGCATATAGCGGAAGCACTAAATACCACAAGCCTCTATTTCTATCTCTCTACCTCATACCCCAATGCGTCTATATCCCATACCAAACCTAGCTAGTTTGAGGCCTCGCCGTTGCTTGGTTACATTAGCATTGCCACCCTCTCTTTTCACCACACAACCGTGGCTGATGGTTGAATTTGGCATGTTCCTCAGCTCAACTTTATTGAGAGTACTCAGTTTAATTGATCATCAATGTCTAACATGTTGATAATAAAACGTTCAATTGATCATCAATGTCTAACATGTTGATAATCAAACACGAAAGCGATTCCTCTAAGAACACAAACGCCAAATCACAAAATTAAAGAAAAGAGGATGTCACCAACATGCAAAGTTTTTTTAATGAGATTCAACGATATGCTCAACTCAAACAGCCCGAGGTCGTCTCGTCGCCATACTAAACACCACAACATTTGCGGCTCCATCCTCCATGACTCCAACATTTAGCCTTTAGTGACGAGCATCTGATCTCTCGCTTATCACCATAATCTTGTCATCCCGCATCCCTCTCAAGGTCTTCGTATCTGGCACCGTGTGGTACAACCAACCTTTCCCATGAAGAATCCCAAGTGAGATAAGATTCTCCCTTATTAGTTCTCGCACATGCGCACTCTATCTAGTAGCACATCGTGTCCATCATACATTTTACATTTGATATTGGCAACTCCCGTGTTACAGTGTCCTGTATCATTCTCCAAGTGAGCAAAACCATAGTCATCCTCAACATATCAAGAGAACCACCTCTTTCAAGACGTAGCATGATAGGAACTTGCAGAATCCAGTAACAACTCTTCTCCACAAGACGTCTCACTGGAACAAGAACATACCATCGCCGTCTAATTCAACCTTCCTGGCAACACAACATTTTCCACGTCCTTCTTCCTCTTTAGCTTCGGACACTCCCTCCTCACATGTCCCCACTCCTTCCACTTATAGCATTGCGGCCCCTATTCTTCTTCTGTTCAGCCTCCCTTCCTTGATCACTCCTGACCACAAAAGCATCTCTGGTAGAACTACCATCACTAGAGTTGTTCTTCCTAAGCAAGAAATATTGTAGTAGTATCATCCACCTTAATATCGTGCTCGCCGTACGTCAGTATAGTAATCAAGTGCTCATATGAACTCATCAACGAACACAGAAGAACAATTGCGTTGTCTTCATCATCAAGCTTCACATTCACCTTCACAAGTTGTATCACAACTTTATTAAAGACTTTGATGTGCTCAACAAGATCTAAGACCTCCTGCATCATCAGGCCATATAACACTTTTGCTTCAAATACAGCTTCTGAGTAACGTCTTGTATATGAACCAATTGCCCAATTTATCCCAAAACTTCTTTGGTAACATCCCGTCCATGACATGATACCTAAGTCGATCAAAATAGACACAACCTTATAGTTCCCGCTGCTTGCTCCTGCATCTCATCTCACTTCTCAACATCTACCTTGGCTGGCCTTGTTCCCTTTAGTGCCTTCAGGATCCCTTGCTGCGCCAAGTCCTGCAATTTTGTATGGCAAAGCCTAAAATTTCCAGTCGTCATTCGCGGTTGCCACAGACTGCCGAAAGAACCAGTGCACTTGCACACCGCTCGCCGAAACCGTGTGACACTTGCACGCTCGCAAGCACACAAGTACGTGCCTGAATAAGCTGCTGCGTATTCCTCCCGTGTCCCGACCAGACACGTCGCCGTGTACGTGTGCTGCCAGCCACTGCACCTCCTTGCGCACAACACCTGCAGCAACGTACGCCTCACCATACACCGACTGTACCTTAGCAAGATGCACAGAATCTAGTGCGCCACCATTACCGAGCCCAGTCTAGAGCCTCCTGCCCATATTGAACTCTCAGCCGCGAGCACCATGCCATCTTCCCGCAACGCTGAAAGAAACTACTCCATCAACGCTCTGAGTTCACCATGACTTACGTCATCGCCGTCGCTGCTCCACCTTGAGCACACAACAGCCGCTCAGATCATGATCGACCACTCATCAATAATATTATTTACTGGTGTGACGTACTATTTGAAAAAGGGCCTTTACTCAATTTACACTCTGTCAGTAGAAGATTAAGTGATAACGACCCGCCAATATGTACTATACGTGAAGATTAGGGCCTTGTCATTACGCAAAGGATAGACCCGCCATGCTGTTTTTTCTCAATTAATCATTGACGTTTACAACAATTTGATTGAAACAAATGATAACGAATGTTTGCACACCACAGGTTTTATGTTGTTATGTTGGGTTCTTATGAGCGGAAAAATTGAGCCACGAAACAAGTTTAGTTTGGAAACCTGAATACGCAACATGGCTATGCCCCATGTATTGGCCGGGACAAGATCATCCTGCTGCGGCATTTCAGGATTAGCTTGTACTCCGGTGATGCGTATAATGAAAAAGTTAGCAAGACAGTTCGATCACACTTCAACTGAACTTCCCAGTGCGTCTCGTTAGAGTGACATCACCCTATCAGATTACTCATGAGAAATGAACGCATTATTCATGTCAGTTCAGCTCTCTTCATTGCACTACGATATTGGTTATTGGAATCTTCGCAGGTGTAAGATACCTTGGCACATTTGAATGATATGACATGGTAACTATTAATATATGTATAAACAAGTGTAGGACTGTAGGTAGGTAGCTCATAGACACATGGAGTCGACCGTACTCAAGAAATAGCACCCAAAGACAATAGAAGTTGCGGACTAGAGACCTTTTATTTTTTACTTTTGTTTTGTTTCATCAGTGTAGCTTTTGTATACTTCGGATGATGGTCGACATTTGTCGATGATTATATGGTCTATAACTTTCTTAAAAGTCAAGACCACTGCGGTTGTAGCTTCTCTGAAAGTCAAGACCGAGATTAATGCAATCTTTCCATTATATAAAAAGCTCACAGACACTGACAGATACTTCATCAGAAAAAGGGAGTATTAGTAGACTCATTGTCATTAAAAAAAATTCTTGTGCTCATGGTACTGACGCTAAGCTCATGTATTAGTAGACTCATTGTTCTTAAAAAAAAATCTCAAAGCCTGATTTTTTTTAACATCTGCGCACCTTATATTATGGGCCATAGGGAGTAAGATATAAGGAAACCACAGCACAATTATAATAACCAGTATGTCCTCCTAAAAGATCACAACACTAAATGACATGTTAAGATCAAAACATATAATCTTGAACTGAACCAAATTTTACAGGGAGCACATCACCATGTCACCACAGATTTGTTAGGCCACCCGGTTATCCGTTCCACAAACCTTTCCATGGCTGCCGGGGGTAAGCACATGGAGATGGCCACAAACTCCTCGCCTCCACATACCACTCTTGCACCGGTCGTAGTAGCTTTGCAGGCTCGTCGAAAGCACCCGTCCGGCCATCGTGACGCCGCCGTCGACACGCTCCCACCCGCCGAGGCTCGCCGTGCGCCTGCTGAGGCTGCTCGTGTCGGCAACTATCAAATAAGTCCATTCCAGCGAGTGGAACGGTCGCCCCCGCTGCACCAGCCTATCCACGAACGACTGCATCTATTCAGCCGTCACGTCAAACTTAGCTTTGCGCACAAGCTCGATCGCCTGGCCCAGTGGACAGCCGCACAGCTTGGCGACGGTGGCCTCTGCGGTTCGCAGGACCAACGCGTTGCCATAGAAACCGTTCGGGAGTGGCAAGCAAGGCTTCCAGCTCCTGCGCGCGTTGGACAAGAACATCACACGCACCTTCTGCCCAGGTGGGTACTCCAGCTCCACAGTGAGGCAACGCCACAATGCCGCGGCGACGAGCTCGAAGGTGCTGCATTTGCGGAGGCTGGCCGGAAGCTGGCTCCGTATGGCAGCTATCTCTTTCTAGTCGAGGCGGTAGTAGCGGGTCACCATCTAATTTAGTGGTGTCTTCCAGATGATGTCGAGCATCTCCAGCAATGGACCTCAAAACAAGGCCCCTACTTTTGTTTTTCAGGCCGACATGCAAAAATAAGGGCCAAAATCGGACTTCAACTCCAGCAATAAACTATCCAAGATCCTATTTTGTGAAAAAAGTGGCGGGGCCCATGAATTAGAAGGACGATTGGAGGACCCTAGGAATGGAGGATTGGAGATGGAGTGTAAGGGGACATGCAAAATGAGAACCCAAGTAGGGTCCCTGCTGGAGATGGTTTTTTGCTCAAGCTCCTAAATAATAGAGTAGAGTCCAAGTAAGGGCCTTGCTGGAGATGCTCTTAGCCGCGACGGAGGTGGCCGCCGACAGCTGGTCGTACGTGGTGTGATTGTGTGTGGCCCCTTGATGTGAACAAGGGTGCCCGATCTTCTGATAGGTTCTGGTAAACGACGATTTGGTGGAGACTTGACACAAATCGATCCGGCTTCCGAACAACATGATCCGAAACCCCGCAATCGCAGCACCACGTCTCCTATGGTTATCAACCGTGCAAGCACGATTGACCTCGCCAAGAAGGCTAATCCCTGCCTGCGAATCGAAGAACACAAGCAAGAGCGAAAGAGAATGCAACACAATTTGCAAAGATGAATGATTAAGCTCACAAGTTAGGGTCTCACAAACCAATGTACGGCGAAACTGTCAAAGCAGAATAATCTAAGCAAAACCCAACCCTAACTTGGGCGGCGGCTGCAGCTAATATAGAGTTTAGGGGCGTGCAAAACCCCTGGACGCGCC
>LAPY01002302.1:61217-82706 GCA_000970635.1 Eragrostis tef
GTTCCTAAGTAAAATATAATCATTAGGTAGTATATTATTCTCAACATTCACATATAAAGATTTACTTAGGAACGCGTTCACCTCTAGATTCAATTGGCGGGCGCGAGCTCTAGTGATTGCTCCTTGAATGTCCAGCAGAGGAGTGTCATTTGTGTCCAAAGGAGTGATGTCCTCATCACCCCTCGTGGGGTGCGGGCGGTGAGGATGTCCCTCCCCCAGACTAGAAGTGTGATAAGTGATTGGCTACGTGCCAGTCTGTATACATCGTTGAGGAGCTGCGGCGCATGCCGAAGCCATCGATAATGCTGTGGCACTAGCGTAACCTATGGATAACCCATCGTTGTTTAGAAATCTTGTCACCTGTCCATACATATATGCATGTTATAAGAGTGAGAGGCTTGGAGCTTAATATGAGGGTGTTGGCGATGTTGTACCGCTATCGCCGCTACCCTCTTTAACCAGTCCACTAAATGAAGGCTAACCCTAACTACTGCTGTGGTCGCTGCTAAGAGCAACCACCACAGAAAGTGTCGGAGTACGTACTCCGACACTTTCTTTTGTCTTGTTGTAGTTCTTTCTAACCATGATCGTGGGTTAATGTGGGTTTGGTTTCCAGTGACTTCCATCTTGATGTTGGTCGGATTTGTGTTCTCTCTCACAATGAATATGGTGAAGGAGGTCATGATTGGTTCGAGGACAAAGTTCATCGTTTTTGTGTGTGCAAGGTTAGCAATCTATTCCTCTTTTCCAAAAAGAATGGTTTCCAGTTTACTACTTGTCAGAGATGAGGATGGAAGTAATAGATGTTGTGATAGCCGTGTTCGTTCAGATCTGAGTTCTTGTTCATGGCATAAACTTTTGGTATTGATGAGGACAACCCTCATGACAGTCTATTGACTAATGATGAACAAGAGAATATTATCTACAAGGGGTCATTGACTCGGTCTAGAAAGAAACAGCTACAACATGCATGAGATCTAGACCTTGAACTTCATGACAAATACTGTACCATTCTGTGAGGTTCTACAAAGATGAGGAAGTCTACTTTCATATGCAGCATGTCAATTGAAGCTTTGTGGACAGAGATATGGCCTTTTTGATGAAGACTTTCATAGAACCTGTTTGTGTTCCGTTTTTCAGACTATTTGTCGGACCTATCCGATCTAAAAATTTGTGTTCCTTTTTAAAATTTGTGTTCCTTTTTAGAACATAGTAACTTAGTTGCACGACTTGGAGGGATGTTCCTAGTATAATTAGAACATATACCCTTGTTGGAAACCCTGACTAAGAATTAGAGAAAAAGAAAATAGAGAAGTCAAGTGCTCTTGGGTCCTCAAGGTTGTGCCATAGCTGCCCCCTTCAGGATTGGGAGTTGTTCTTTACAACTTGTTCTTGTGTTTCTTTGTGATTTGTAAGAGCATTGCCTATAGCTTTGCGCGGTATAGGTTAGGCATTGACAAACTCGTGTGGTTGGACGAGATCATTTGTCACAGTTGGCTGTTTGAGCAGCTGTTGGTGCCATCGATTCGTCAGGTTGTACAGGTTAAGATATCCCCAGATCTTACGACGAGAAGATCAGGCAAGCACCCCACATTAGTTATGGTCATCCTAAATGATGGAATCTACAACTCTTTCGAGATTTATTTTTGTCTCCGATTATAGAGTAGTTAGAGTGTTTTGAGCTGCTTCTGCAATAACATGATGTTATTTGCTTTCATATCGACAAACTTTCTAGTTTGCGAAAAAAGAGAACAATGATGTTCAATGCGGCTCCAGCTATTGTCAGTGGTGCACAGCGTGTTTCTACCCATGTGTGATCCAGATAACTGTCCATTCAAGGGGTTATATATCCTAATATGGATACCTAAAACAACAGCAACGGTTTGCCAACAACGGACTGCTGAGGCTCGCTGATGTCATAATACAAGAGCCCCTCCACGCAAAGGTACGGCGGGGCGAGGGCCTGACAAATATCCTCAAGCCTAATGTTGGCATCTGCCTCCACAACACCACCCCTTCCGCCGTGCAGTCCACTAGCAGCTTCCCTCCGGCATCAGGGAGCTCCACGAGACAACATGCCAATGGTAATAGCTTACCAAAGCCTCGACAAGCGCAGCTCTGAGGGCCAATTGCCTCCAGGCCACTGTAGTTTCAGACTAAACTGATAACAAAGTGCTGACTTCGCAAATCCATAACTCCCACAAAATTCATCCATAAACAGAGTATAAATACTCTATGTAAAGATCTACAAAAACTCTACAACATTCCTCATAGCCGGATTTCCCAGTTCAGCTTTGAAAGACCCCAAAACTGGCTCGAAAACTACTGTTATACAGCGCTGAAACTGCAGTCTGACGGAACAGACAATCACATTCAAAAATTCATAACTCCTAAAATACTCAACACAAACGAACGCATAAATATGCGTTGGAAAGATCTTGAGACGCTCCACAACTTCTCTTATATCTTGATGTTCAAATTCGAGCTGGAACAACCCCAAAATGAGGCTGGAATTACTACTGCAATGGAGATCACACAACAAACACCTAACCCACGAACTGCACAGCGTGCTCGTATAACTTCGTATAATGGCAAGCACCCCACATTAGTTATGGTCATCCTAAATGATGGAATCTACAACTCTTTCGAGATTTATTTTTGTCTCCGATTATAGAGTAGTTAGAGTGTTTTGAGCTGCTTCTGCAATAACATGATGTTATTTGCTTTCATATCGACAAACTTTCTAGTTTGCGAAAAAAGAGAACAATGATGTTCAATGCGGCTCCAGCTATTGTCAGTGGTGCACAGCGTGTTTCTACCCATGTGTGATCCAGATAACTGTCCATTCAAGGGGTTATATATCCTAATATGGATACCTAAAACAACAGCAACGGTTTGCCAACAACGGACTGCTGAGGCTCGCTGATGTCATAATACAAGAGCCCCTCCACGCAAAGGTACGGCGGGGCGAGGGCCTGACAAATATCCTCAAGCCTAATGTTGGCATCTGCCTCCACAACACCACCCCTTCCGCCGTGCAGTCCACTAGCAGCTTCCCTCCGGCATCAGGGAGCTCCACGAGACAACATGCCAATGGTAATAGCTTACCAAAGCCTCGACAAGCGCAGCTCTGAGGGCCAATTGCCTCCAGGCCACTGTAGTTTCAGACTAAACTGATAACAAAGTGCTGACTTCGCAAATCCATAACTCCCACAAAATTCATCCATAAACAGAGTATAAATACTCTATGTAAAGATCTACAAAAACTCTACAACATTCCTCATAGCCGGATTTCCCAGTTCAGCTTTGAAAGACCCCAAAACTGGCTCGAAAACTACTGTTATACAGCGCTGAAACTGCAGTCTGACGGAACAGACAATCACATTCAAAAATTCATAACTCCTAAAATACTCAACACAAACGAACGCATAAATATGCGTTGGAAAGATCTTGAGACGCTCCACAACTTCTCTTATATCTTGATGTTCAAATTCGAGCTGGAACAACCCCAAAATGAGGCTGGAATTACTACTGCAATGGAGATCACACAACAAACACCTAACCCACGAACTGCACAGCGTGCTATGGGATTAAGACCTGATTGGTCAAGCTAAACGCAAGAGAAAAGGAACTAATACCAGGGAAATCATGTAGGTTCAAGACCTAAAAGAATTCCTGCCCTCTCCGCTGCTTCCCCTTAATTTCTCCTTCACCGCTTCTATCTTCTCTAGACAACGAAACAGCAAGGAGTAGGATCAGCAGGCCAGCAAGGGGCAAAGCAAACCGGACATAAAATAGATTCAGAAGGAGTTGTGCTCACCTATCCTTCACGTGGGACTGCTGCTACGCAAGGAAGAAGAACCCAGCGATGGCTTTACAGCAGCAGGAACAAGGGAAATAGAAGAAGGCGGCGCTTCAACAGAGGACCAGGCAGAATTGGGATCGATAGAGGGTAAGGCATGCCTGCTGGTTAGGGTTATGTTGGGCTTCACTTCTCAATGAGTTGGGCTCAAATTGGGCTCCGCAAAGCCCGGCAAATTAGTTTTTTTCGTTTTTATTTTCTGGGCATTACATTCTACCCGTCTTAAAGAGAATTCGTCCCCGAATTCAACCGCTTCTACGACACAAACAGTCGGAAAGGAAAAACAAAATGAAAACCACATAAACTCACCGGTCTCAAAAAGATCGGGATACTTCTTGCGCATTTGCTCCTCAAGCTTCCAAGTAGCTTCATGCTCAGACTGATTAGTCCATAGGACTCTCACATACTTGATAATCCTTCTCCTCATAACATGTTCCGATGATTCTAGGATACGCACAGGACGACACTCAACCGTCAAGTCCTGCTCCACATGGATCGGCTCTAAATCAATTTTATGCTCGGGATCCCGCAAATACTTTCTCAACATAGATACATGGAATACATTATGCACTCCTCTCATAGACCGCCGCAACTGCAAGCGAATAGCCAAACTACCAACTCGAGCAATGATATCAAAAGGTCTAATGTACCTCAGACTAATCTTCCCAGTAGTGTCAAACCACACAATGCCTTTAGTAGGCGATACTCTAAGAAGTCTCGCCTCCTCACATCCGCATAGCTCTTCTGTCGACTTTGAGCAGCCAACATATTCTGACGTATCTCTTGTACCTTCTCAGATGTCTGTCGAATCCAGTCTGAACCAACTAAAGGCTTCTCACCCAGCGTTTCCCAACATATCGGAGACACACATGTTCTAGCATACAGAGCCTCAAACGGTGCCATCTTGATACTAGCCTGATAGCTGTTGTTATAAGCAAACTCAGCCAAGGCTAGATGATCTCCCAACCACCCTTCCAAGAAAGGACAGGCTCGAAGCATATCCTCCAGTCTAAATAGTCCGCTCTGACTGACCATCGGTCTGTGGATGATAAGCAACACTAGGAGAAAGTGTTGTGCCCAAAGCACTATGCAAACTCTACCAAAACTTGGACACAAACTTGGGGTCTCGATCTGAAGCAATAGACTTTGGCACACTATGAAGTCTTAAAACCTCCTTCAAATACAAAGGAACCAACTCCTCGTTTGAATTAGTCGTCTTCATTGGAATGAAGTGCGCCGTCTTAGTGAGTCGATCAACAATAACCCATATAGCATCTTTACCTTAAGGAGAGCGAGGTAACCAACCACAAAATCCATAGTGATATGCTCCCATTTCCATTCTGGAATTTCCAGTGGCTTCAACAATCCTGCGGGCCTCTTGTGCTCAGCCTTCACCTATTGGCATACACCACAAGCTGCCACATACTTGGCAATATCAACTTCATTCGTTTCCACCAGAAGCTTTGCTTCAAATCTCTATCCATCTTAGTCTCACAAGGATGTACGGTATATGGGGTACGATGAGCCTGTCTCAAGATATTCATCTTCACATCTGATTTCTGTAGCAAACAAAGACGTCCACTTTCGAACCTCTTGGATCAAGCGATCATGCTGTTGCGCCACACGCACTCGCTCAAGTAGGGGTGACTGAATAATCATCTGAGTCTCCTTTCTAGTTGTGCCAGCATAGCAAAAAGAGACACCCATACACTCCAAATCAGCAATCAAAGGCATTGTCACTTTAGGAACGCCAGTCCTACTAAGTGCATCTGCAACCACATTTGTCTTTCAAGGATGATATTGGATTGTAAGATCATAATCCTTTATCAACTCAAGCCATCGACGCTGTCTCATATTCAGCTCTTTCTTGGTGAAAATATAGTTGAGACTCTTATCATCTGTATAAATATCACAAGACTCATCATAAAGATGATGCCTCCAAGACTTTAGAGCAAATACTACTGCAGCCAACTCTAGATCATGGGTAGGATAATTCCTCTCATGCTTCTTCAATTGCCTAGAGCCATAACCAATTGCCATACCATCCTGCATCAGCACACAATCGAAACCAATACGAGAAGCATCCGTGTACACCGTGAAGCACTTGCCGCTCTCGGACAAAGCCAAAATAGGAGCATTCACCAATTTATTCTTCAAAGTTTGAAAATTGACCTCACAATCATTAGTCCACACAAAAGGAACACCCTTCTCAGTAAGTCTGGTCATTGTCTTGGCAATGCTAGAGAAATCCTGCACAAAACGCCAGTAATAACCAGCAAGACCCACGAAACTGCAAATCTCTGTGACACTAGTGGGCCTCTCCCACTCAGCCACTGAAGCAACATTCTTTGGATCAACTGTAATGCCATGTTGATTAATCACATGACCAAGGAAAGCCACTTCAGAAAGCCAAAAAGCACACTTCTTCAATTTGCCATAAAATTGATTCTTTCAAAGACCATCAAGAACAAGACCAAGATGTCGCTCATGCTCTTCCTAGGTCTTGGAGTAGATCAAGATGTTGTCAATGAAAACAACAACAAAGTTGTCCAAGAATTCATGCATCATCCTGTTCATTGCTGTCATAAATGCAGTAGGAGCATTTGTTAGTCCAAAAGACATAACGACATACTCATAATGCCCATACCTGGTTGATCAAAGAGAATATCAATACGAGGCAAAGGATATTTATTCTTGATGGTCACTTGATTAAGGGCACGATAGTCCACACATAATCTCTTAGTACCATCTTTCTTCTCCACAAATAACACCAGAAAAGCCCAAGGTGACTTGCTTGGTCTAATGAAACTCTTAGCAAGAAGATCATCCAACTGCTTCTTCAACTCCACTTGTTCCTCTGTAGTCATCCGATATGGAGCTCTATAAATAGGTTCTGTGCTAGGAACCAATTTAATCTCAAAGACCGCATCCCGCTCAGGAGGTATGCTTGTGAGCTTGGCAGGAAACACATCAGGATAACGACAAAGCACTGGAATGTCATCCACTCGCAAGATAACCTCGCCACCTTCCACCATAGCCAAGAGAATCCCAGACTTCCTCGTCCATCGATCTGGGAACAACTGATATAACAAAGAGAGGGAGTATTTCATAGCACTCCCAATAAAGATTACCTCTATACCTGATGGAGCCTGCAAGGAAACTGTCTTCAAGAAACAAGAGATAACAGCTCGATAATGAGAAACCCAATCCACGCCAAGAATAACATCAAAAGACTCCAATAGTATCACCACCAGATTAGCAACAAAGGTCTCATCAGCAAGAACGATAGAGCAACCCGAAAAAACCGAAGAGCTAGATAAAAGACCCTTAGCAGAACTGGCAACGATAGACTGACTAATCTTTTGAAAAGAAAGACTAGCACGAACCACAAACCCCTCCGAGACAAACGAGAAGCTAGCGCCAGAGTCAAAAAGAGCATGTGCATCAAATGAATCAACTGAGATAGTACTTGTCTCCACGTCTCCACGGCCTCTGGCATCAGCAGATGGCATGACATATGTCGCAGGAACAACAACAAAAGAAGAACCCATACGAAGCGAAGGCGCTGAAGGAGCAGTAGCATGGCTAGCGGAAGAGCCCCAGACTGAGCCGTCGAAGGAGTAGTCGATGTAGATAAAGGTGCCATCAGGTACTAAGGATAGAACGGTCCAAGTAAGTACTGCTGAATAGGTGGCGCTGGCAAAAACTGCTGAGTAAGTGGTGAAGGAAACTGCTGCTGTGTAGACGTCATCATGTGAACAGAGCCACTGGAAGCAGAAGAAGAAGATACTAGCTCCCAACGCAACTTTCCATTAGGATTCCTTCTACATATCACATCTTTGTTGTCCTCGCTGCAAATAGAACACCTCCCTGTCCACTGGCAATCAGCACGTCGATGGGCATCACCATAACGGAAGCATACCATCCCCATACCAGGCTTGGGAAAAGCCCAATACTGTGGTGCACCCCCTCCTGAAGTGCTAGACTGAGAGGTCTTGCCATGATATGGCTGGTGACGCTGAGACTTCCCCTTCTTATGAATAGGACCACCAGAATGGTCCTTCTTCTCACCTTGAGTTCGAGACTGCTTACCACTTGAAGACTTCATCTAAATAGTGTATTGATGCTGCATCTCCACACCCAAAGCATGTTCCACTGTAGAACGGGAGTCAACTAGAACAAAAGCTCCCAAAAGGTGCCGGATCGAAGGCTTGAGACCCTAACGAAACCGCATCGCCTTCTCCACCTCATCCTGGGCCACATGTGGAACAAAGCGAACAATCTTGTTGAAGCCCACCTCATACTCTGTCACTGTCATCTTATCCTGCTTATAGTTATACAGGTCTATCTTCATCTTCTCAAGGAAAGTGACAGGGTAAAACCTTCTCTAAACTGTGTGACAAAGACATGCCAGGTCACAGCACCAGGTGCAGCTGAATGAGACGCCTGCACACTATTCCACCACATATGAGCATCCCCCTTTAGCAATTGGGTCGCATAACGAACACGATCCGTGTAAACCATCTCAAAAACAATCATCTTCCCATCCACATAAGTCAGCCAATCTGCCGCCACAACTGGATTGCCACTGCCATCAAAATAATCAACTTCATACCCATCCACTACATCAGAGTAACTCCGCTAGTAGGAAGAGCACCAACAGTAGTAGTGGCAGCAACAACACTAGTAGTAGCAGCAACACTAGTAGTAGCAGCAGCAACACTGGTAGTAGCAGGGATGGCGCCAGTAGAAGCAGCAGCAGCACTAGCACTACCATTCGCCTGCCTCAAGTTCGCCATCTCTGTCTACAAAGGTCTGAATTGCCGCTAACAACGCCGCATAGCTGCTATCAGTCGTAACATTATTGGCCGGTTGACGGCCACGTCTCTTAGGCGGCATAACTGCAGCCACCAGAATAGACAAAATATAACCACGTCAACTTCAAGGGAGAAAAAAAACATTCAAAGACAAACAATTCATAACAAATCAATTAGGAAACAAATAAATTCACCCATAACCCTCCTATATGTGCAAGTGTGTCAATTTAAGCCTTATTTTACATAGAATCTTAAACCTAAGCTCTGATTACCAACTCCTTCTGAATCTATTTTACTTCCGGTTTGCTTTGCCCCTTGCTGGCCTGCTGATCCTACTCCTTGCTGTTTCGTTGGCTAGAGAAGATAGAAACGGTGAAGGAGAAATTGAGGGGAAGCAGCGGAGAGGGCAGGAATTCTTTTAGGTCTTGAACCTACTTGATTTTTCTGGTATTGTTTTCTTTTCTCTTGCGTTTAGCTTGACCAATCAGGTCTTAATCCTATAGCACGCTGTGCAGTTCGTGGGTTAGGTGTTTGTTGTGTGATCTCCATTGCAGTAGTAATTCCGGCATGATTTTGGGGTTGTTCCGGCTCGAATTTTGTAACGTCCCGCCTCCCCGAGGCCGAGTCCGCTTACACCTGGCAGCTCTCTAGGACCTCTAGACTTCTCTCACAGACTAACACATGTCTTTTCTGCATACTTTGTCCTCACTCGTGCGCACGCGGGAAGGACTTCCTGGTCGGTCACCCATCGCTCCAGGCCAAGCACGCTTAACCTTGGAGTTTTTTTTCAGATGGGCTTCCGGAAAAGAAGTTGCAACTTGTTGACATGAGTATTCTATCAATCTTATTAAGCCTTGGGCCGGGATGTCACAAATTTGAACATATAGCTATAAGAGAAGTTGTGGAGCGTCTCACGATCTTTCCAATGCATATTTGTGCGCTCATTTTTGTTGAGTATTTTAGGAGTTACGAATTTTTGAATGTGACTGTCTGTTCCGTCAGACTGCAGTTTCAGCACTGCATGCAGTAGTTTTCGAGCCAGTTTTGAGGTTTTTCAAAGCCGAACAGGGAAATCCGGCTATGAGGAATGTTGTAGAGTTTTTGTAGATCTTTACATGGAGTATTTATACTCTGTTTATGGATGAATTTTGTGGGAGTTATGGGTTTGTGAAGTCAGCACTTTGTTATCAGTTTAGTCTGAAACTACAGTTTCAGTTACGGGTTTCAGTTTTGCCGGGCGTTTTAAAATAACTTAAACCCTGAATCTATCTTTATGGTGATGTCATTAGTATAGTACGTTGTTTCATCTTTCCAGAGAGTATCTAGTTTTACGTTTTGGCGACTTGGTTTGAGAGCTACGAATTTCCAAAGTTAGCATCCTGACAGTGTCGGCAGACTAAGTGTCACTTTGTGGGCAAGATTAGAGACAGTAAACATCAAAATTAAATTATGTGATCCAAAGAAAAGTTGTAGATCTTGTTCTGCTGTCTCCAAATATGTATTTATTTGCTATTCTATCTGTTGCATTAAAAAAGATACGAAAAAGAGAAGCAATGCTGTATTGTTGGATGATTGGTTTCTATGTGGTTCTTTTGATTGTGGCTGGGTTCTGACATAGGACGTTTCATATACAGTAATTATGCCTTGCTTTGAGCTATGTACTGAGCTGTAAATGTGAATAGGTAGTACTCTTTCAAATCGCACTTGAACTTGTTGGTTGTCATCGTTGGAGGCAAGTAAATGTAGCGGTGGTTTGCTAACGGTTTGTCTTGCTATTTTCATCACCTACACCTCAATATTCAGAACCATAGCCACTTAAATGCTAACCTGATCATTTTGGTTATATCTTGCTCTATGGCTATTTACATGAAGTTATCGTTATAGCTAGATCTTTGTTGTCATACACACCTATGATTGAAGTTAAATTGTGGAGACATGATTCATCATGCATGTGGCATATCATGAGCATCTCATGTTGCATTAAAGTTATGTCGCTAACCTATGGTTGCAACCGTACCGGTACGCATTGTACGTTCCCGAGGAGGGGTGCGATGTAAAAGTGGACATGGCATTGCATTCATATGCATTCATTGAAGCTGTTAACATATACATGTTATTGTGGAAAGAAGTGGTTCTTATATACTCTGTTGAGTTACTTAATTGTTAATTGTGGAGAAACTATTGTGGTTACATGAAGATCTTTATTTTCTTTTTACTTAGGCCTTGTTATATGTGGTTTAACTTAAATCGTTGTTTAATTCCACTTGTGTTTTAAATAGCTTGTCAAAACAATTTGCTTGTTGAGATGTTTCATCTCGCTCTTGTTTAAATCTTTCCAGGCACTTGATGAGTGGCATGACGGGAGTAGTTGCACGTCATTCATTACTCATTAATTAGAAATTTTGTACCGTGTCGGAGTTTATTCTTTTGATGAGAAGTGGTGGTTAAACTTAAAACCTTTATTCATTCATTCTGGTTGAGGTTGCTTGATTGCTAGTGTGATGCCTTAATGATTTATTTATTGGTATATGTTTATGCTTCCGCGTTGTTTATGTTTTTAAAGGAGATGCTGCCGAATCATTTATATATTTTTTTTTTGGTAGAGGATGTTTGTGTTTGTTTTAGTAGCACTCCGGGGTGTTTGTGGATTCCGGGGTGTTACTGATTGCTAGTGTGATGTCTTAATGATTTATATATTGGTTTATGTTTATGCTTCTGTGTTGCTTATGTTTTCAAAGAAGATGCTGTCGAAATTTATATATTTTGAGAGCATGCTGTTTCTGGTTGGTTTTAGTAGCATCCAGGAGTGTTTGCGGGATTCCGGAGTGTTACAAATTCCAAGTTGAACTTCTGAATGATGTGCAGGGTCCTGACACAGAAAGGAGGCGTTAGCCAGACTACGGTCAGAAAAGCATTGCGGAGCAAGCTTGCTATAGACAGCTCGGGGGAAGAATGGAACAAAACCTCAGGCAATCGTGAAGAATCAGTTTGAATAGGGCCGGCGGCAATGCAGATTCTACCACAACAAAGCCATGCGGGGAACATGATGACCGGAACATGGGCGACAGCAGATGACCGGAGATACTCATTCACCTAAATCAGAAAGTGGAATACCAGTGGCTAGATGGAACAATGGAAGTGAAGGCAAGAAGAAAAAAAATTAGAAAACAACTCCCAGGCGTCAGAGGTAGAAGAAGGTCTGCTGTTCGTCGGATGTGCATTGGACGGTGCTAATGAGGGCCACCGTTCGGCCTTTGGGTGCAAATCATAATCATAATAAGATTATATCCCAGCGGGCCCCACCTTCTACTGTTAAAATTTCACTGTTCATATCTATTGTTTACAATGCAGCGTCTGTTGTTGGCCGTTGGATTGCTCTGCTTGGCCGTCGAACCGTCTATTGGAGCTGTGTGTGCCTGCGCTTCGCTCCCACCTTCCCGAACCTTCATCCCCTTCATACGGATGCCATGCCAGCGATCCCCTTCCAGATCCTTCCATACTCCTCTCTGCTTCCCCGGCGATACGCATGCCAGCGATCATCCACCGCGCCATTTTCTCCAAGCAGCGGCAGGAGCTCAGGGGCAACGCACATGCCCGACGGCTCATCCACGGCGGCGCTAGCGCAGATCAATCCGCCGCCGCCTCCATCCTCCAGCTGCTGGACCTGGTGGCATCTTCTCCCTGAAGAATGGGAGACGTAGAGAGGGGTTCTGCTGCAGCCCTGCTTGGGACGCCCTACCCAGACTCGAGCACTCCGCCTGCTTTCATTGCTAGCATCTGGGCTGTTTTTCTGTATTTGGAACTAACCTGCTACCAGTTTTTTTTTTTCCTTTTATGAATGTAGGCGTTTTGCCTCTTCACCGAAACTGACACAGAAGGGCAAAGCAACTAGGACATCTCAGAGTACCGGTGAGCACTGAGCACTCATGTGGCGATTTCAGAGTTTGCAATTTTTTACTATCTGCTTTCATGATTTGTGCCAGCATAAAGTTAATATAAGAAGTTCCGAAATCATGTTAAATATAAGAAGGAGCATTGGAATGTATATTGGTTAAATAAATTATTATATGAGAAGCTCAATTGTTCCTTTCATTGTATTCGGCAGAGATCTGCAAATGTTTCTTGCTGCAAGCGACCTAGAGCAACACAAGGAAGTAACTGATACGTTCCCTAACAGCCAAGGTAATGCTGGAACCTGCTTATACATCACATGTTGTCACCGAAATGTTGTGTGTTGCTAATCCCATTGGCAAGGTTGAAGGCTCGCTATGAACCTGAACTCAGTTTCAGTCTGCCGTGTTAACGTTCACTTACTCAGGTACTGTATTGCTTTCTCGAGGTTCTAGATAATTACCTCAGCTGTCTCAAATCTAAGATGCTCCACATAATGAAAGTTGTTAAGTACATCTTTCTGCTTCTCTGTCGAATATTGCGTTTCACATGTTTTACCTGTCCATGAATTGCACAAGAATTGTATTAGAGTGGAACTGCGAGTTGTATTAGAGTGGAAGCAGATATCTTGGCTTGAAGCCAAAGTTAAAAATCATGGATATGTTCTGGCAGTTAAATATCTTTTGTGGGTTTTGAGGTCTGAGAAAAACTTTTAAGAAATAAATATGCTAAAGTACTCATGTCAAATAGAAGTTAGTCCACCATGAGTAGAGGAAGAAGTGGAAATGACAAAAAAAATTCAAATATGGGGCAACTTAAATGAAGCATTGGAAAGAGACAGATAAAGTTGTGATGTGCTGCTGTTAGTAGTCTGCAACCTAAATTCATGTTGTGCTATGCTCTTGCATCTAACCTTACACACCCTGATACTCAACTGTTATTAGAGACCCACAATTTTATATTTTTTTGGTACACTGTTCTATGCAAAAAACGAAACCAACTATGTGTTACAATCCATTTTGGTTTTTTCATTTCAATACATATTAAACCATATACAGACCAAAGAAATAGATCACGCACTAATCTCTCCTTACTGTAAGGACAGTGTATGTTAACATGCATTGGCCGAGCCATTAGATAAACATATAAGTTTTGGTAATATTAATTTCTCTATGCTGATGTGTAGCTTGCTGCTCATCAGTTTTTTCCCTGTAACACGTCGCCTGCAATTTTACATCCTCTGCATGCAACTCTTACCATCTTTTACCTAATGTACGGCTCAGGGTAAAAAACATCCTATGATTATGCTTATCTTTCCCTGTCATGGTGTAATGTTCCATATCATTGTTGCAATCCCCATAGTAAATATAGTTTTGGCTTGCTGTCCATACTGGCCATGATATACCACTTTAATGTTAGGCTCTGATTTTAGGTGCATGTGTCGATGGTACATTCGTACGCTCTGATGAATCTTGGCTGTTTTTTTCATACCGTTGCTACTATTCTTTATTAAACAATGATTATTGCTCATGACACAGTTCTCAGTTTTGTTCCCAACCCTCTTTTCACTCATTTCATTCATTATGATTCACTCCACATTTCCATTTGAACTTCAGTAACTTTTTCCATATACTCTGTTCAGACAATGATTCCTTGCGTCTTCCTGTAGGCATATGGTACCCAGATAACCATTTCTTGGATTTTGCTATTCTAATCATGGTGGGCTTCTACGCAAAAGACACCCTTCGACGCCATCAATCCATCATGGAGTTCCAGTTCGGGTGCGGGCAGAAGAACAAGAGCCTGTTCGGGAAGACGGCAAGGCTGATGGGCCTCGATGGTGCAAGCATACGACAAGTACATCGCCGTGTTGATATCAACTATGAATTATAGTTTATTTCCGTACTTTTCATGATGTACACTCTCACCTCCTTTTTATATTCAACCATACTGCATGGTGATTTTTATGAATGGGGGTTCCATATTTTATAATTTGTTCCAGCCATGTACTTTGTGATGAATGTTTACGGATGAGAGTACAAGCGGGTCTAATCAACTTCTTTCTTTTGTTGAAAACAAAGCTTCACTATAGAAACCTCCTACTACTCTCAACCATATTATTACTTCATTCATGTCGTAAACATACTCAGCTCTACATATTGAGCTTAAAGCATGCTGATTGATTTGAATGGTAGTCAGATGCTCTGCAAGCTGTTCTAGGTTACTTCTAGCCATTTAATGTCATGAATGTTAGCAGCTTGGAGTACCAAACAGACTAAAAAAAATTTTCATTGTAATTCCAAGCTTAATATATGAGTTTAAGTGAATGAAAATGGTTGTCATCCTGATAGTGCAAATTAAGTGAGACTTTGCACTTTCCTACCATATATAACATGAGTTTCATAACCTTTAATAGAAGCAAACTACATTCGGCCCCGGGTACTCATCTAGTTAAAAATAGAATAGAAGGCGCTGCTGCGCCACCGACGGGCAGAAAGAAGGCGCCAAGCTGAAAAAAATAATTTTATCAACTGTGCTAAGACGTCCAAACGGTCAACTTGTGCAGGAAGGAGGCCCATCGTCTACAGGCGTCGGGGTTAACACGTCAGCATGGGAAACGATGATCAGCAGCAATGTATATTGCTCATGTAGTACATATAGCTGGGTCCCACAGCAGGTAGCCATTAGCTATTGCAAGCTACACAATGGTAGTTTTACATAAGGACCAAAGGTGGGTTAAAAAAAATTAAAGTCTCCACCAGCCTACTCATGCCAAGAGAGAAAAGATAAAAGGAGAGAGAAATGCATTCTTTATTTCTTATGACTAGCAATATGGCTAATGCCAACATATACATTGAATGCTATATTACCCATCCTTCAATACTTATGTCTCTCTATATGTACTACATTTATTGTATATTGTTACCTATATGTCGCTATTGTGGCTGCTCAATGGTTGCTTCTTAGCTAACTCTTAAAATTATTTATTAGAGAAAAAGAAGAGAGAGAAGGCTGCTAACTCTTCTTCAAGAGGCAGTCTCTAACATTTATTGAGACACTGACATGTGAAGCCAGTCATTACTTAAGAGTTGATATGAACTCTTATGCTGCTTCTTAGATGACGTGAAGAGTTAGAAGTTGCCTTTACCTTTGGGGACGCTCCAAGAACTCACAGCAGTAGGGGGCGAAATAACCAAACCAAAAACGGCGAGCATCTCAATTCCATCACAACCATACACGATTGCCCTCTGCTCCCCTATTTCGACTATGAACCTTAGCTGTGGAGGTATACTACTGAACAGTAACTTCTTTACATGACTGATTTGTTTGAGGTTATGTAACACCCTGATAAAAAAAGAAACCAACTAGTTGTTGGGCCTGCGGATCCAAGAGGAGCCCAATTCCAGCCCAACCGGTAGAGAGAAGAAAACCCAGGCAACCCTAAACCCCTCCCCACCTCCAACCCTTCGTTACTATCGATCCCGAAGAAAAAAAATACGAAGACGGCGCTGCCCTCGTCGGCGTCGTCGCCCTCTTCTGCTGTACATCACTATGGACACAGAGAGGCTTGTGTGGTAGTATCTTCTCCTTGCCAATAGGAAAGACGATCTCCTGGTGGTGCTAACCGCCTGCCCCTTTTTCCATTGGCTGCAGATAGCAGCTGCTAATTGGAGACGAAAGGGTTTGTCCAGGGACTTCATAGTCTCCTCGAGGTATTGAACCAATTTCGAATTCCCTTCTTTCCCCTTAGTTCTACGCTAGATCAGGCTTAGTTTCTGGGGCTCTTGCTGGCTGACATGAACTTCAGAGCAGTAGTTCCAGTTTCAGTGCAGTAGCGGTTTCGGCCTGGTTTTGGGGTTCTTCAAAGCCTAATTTGAAACTTTGGCTATAAGGAAAGTTCTAGATATTTTCTTTTATCTTTCTAACGCATATTTATGCGCGTTGTTTCATTGAGTATCGTAGGAGTTATGAGTATCTGAAATCTTCTTATTTCCCAATGTGGTCGCATTCCCAAACTGCGAGATGGTCCACGTCAGTTAAAAAATCTTCCACCGTCGGATTAAAATGTAACGGTAAACAAATTATGGTCAACGCTAAACAACTTGCCTCTGGACTCCAGCAGACCCTTCTAGCACATGGAAACGAAAACACCTGCAGACCCTTCTAGAACATGGAGTCCAAGCCGCCTCGCTGCGTCCATATAAACACCCATGGCCTCTTCTCGGCCTGTCAGTGGCCACCGCCAGCACCTTCCTCATCTAGATACCATCGCGCCGCCGCCTGCCTCCGATTTCCCCTGCTCAGCAAACGTGCATTCACAGCAATGAGCGAGAATGACGAGGATACTGATTAACAGATGTCATTGACCTGCGCGAGCGTGCATGCTTGCATACGCCCTGCTAGACACCAAGCCATCAATAGACTGCGATGATATTTGTTCCAACCATAGTAGCAATTAGCCTGTTCGGCAGGCTGCAGCTGCGGCTGCGGCTGCAGAAAAATAACTGTGAACACTGTAGCTGCTGCAAAACAGTTGCTACAAAGCAGCCAGGCGAACAGGGTGAATATCAGCTGAAGTCTACGAACAAAAAGGCCGTGGCTCTGAGCTCCTTATTTCATCGTAACCACCGCAGTCGTACTGACACTTCCATTGACATCCTGCATATCAAGTACTGGATGATATATTTGAGTGGCATCAATGTCGCTGGTCCAAGAGCCTGGCATGCCCGGCATTGCTACATGCTACTACCCAACGGGGCGATTAAACCATCGTCACCAACAGGCAAGCCGGGCTTTCGATCTCAAACCTCAACGTTGTTACCAGCAGTAATACTCCACAGATTAGCAGGTTCAAGGATATTTCAGTGCGTGTGGTTCTTGCCGAACATGTTGGTCACTACCAGTGTCTATGGGCGAACCGAGTTTGTATGCTCAAGCCATGATGTCACACCCCTGACCTCTCAATTCATGAGCTCCATCATGCACTGAGCACGGGGGTGGTCACATCGGACTCAGTTAACATCCAATCTCAGTTTTAGACATATCTAAAGGAGAAAATACCTTGTATGTCATTGGTTTAAACTAAAATACCTTGTATGCCACCTAAAAAATCGAACCGGTTTCGCTGCATTACGTCACGGGCCATGGGCTCACTGACGACTGGGCCACTCACGGGTGAGGGCCACCGTGCAGTGACCCTCACGCTCGGCAGAAGATTCTCCTAAAAAACTATCTTTCCCCTAACTATCTAAAGCTATCTTCACTGAGTTTGAGGTAGCATCACACTATTTCTCTATAGATATTATATTCTTCCAATACCAATATCTCATAAACTTTTCATATACTGAGTTTCGCTGCACACTATGTTCAAAAAGACATGACAGATGTATTCTTATTTCTTAGGAAAATATTGAAGAAAATGTTATGTATGTTGCCTGATGCAATCTAATGTCATAACCATATTTGAAGAAGGGAAAATCACTTCCATAATAGAAGCATAGGCCCCATTTATAACCAAGTTTAATAAAACAACATAGATCAGGCCAATAGATCCAAAGCTAAAATCTCGGTCATTGTAAAACCATAGAAAGAAAGGACGGCTTACTGTCAATGCCACTTTGGGTACATCGGTTTGCTGGATGAAACCTTGATGAACTCAACCATGGATGAGATTGACAGAATCTATTGCAAACTTAATTTTAGAGGAAGCGACTCAGTTTCCAACATTACTACAAACAACACAATTTATATGTATAAATAGCGTAAGATAACGATGTACATGGTCATTATATTTTATCATGCATTATCTATTTGACCTTTTATGGCAATCCGGCGCAGCAATGCTGCGCCATTTTTCTAGTTGACTATCGAGTTTCGTTAGACTTCAGCTTCATTCACTGTCGACCAGCTGTTCGATCCAGTCTTCAGGGATTTAAACGCCTAATTTTGAAACTTTGGCTATTAGAAGAATTGTAGGTTTTCTCAAGAACTTTCCAACGAGGGTTTATATGAATTTTTCTGTTAAGTTTTGAAAGAGTTATAGGCTTCTGAATTTTTACTGTCATGTCTGAACTTGCCTGAAAATCTGTACAGTTTCACTTACGAGTTTCAATTTTTCGTGATGTTTTAAGATACCTTAAAACCTGAATCTATCTTTATCGTGATTACAGTAGCGTAGTATTTCGTTTCATCTTTTCAGGGAGTACCTAATCTTCCAGTTGGGCTGCTTGGTTTGGAAGCTACGAAATTTCAAAGTCAGCATCCCGACAGTGTCGGCAGACTAAGTCTGTCACTTTGTGGACAAGATTAGAGACATTAAACTTTGAAATTTAATTATATGATGAATACAAAAGTTGTAGATATTGTTCTGTAGTTTCCAAATATGTATTTACTTTCTATGCTAGCTGTTGTAGAAAAACGATACGAAAAAGAAAAAGCAGCACTGCTGCTGTTTGTATGAGGTGATGTGGTGCTATTTTTGCCGATTGCCGCTTTGGGACATAGGAGCGCTATGTACATTTTTTTGTAAATCATATATAGAGTGTTTTTACTGAGTTCCTTGTTCTAAAACAGGTGGTAGTTCTCCGGAACGTGCCTAGTGTATTTTCTTCATCGTCGGAGGCAAGTAAATGTAACGGTGGTTTTGCTATGGTTTTGATTTGTTATTTTTATCACCTACATCTTAATTTTCAAAACATGGCCACTTAAATGGTAATCTGATCATTATGATATTATACAATTGTGACTTATGTTATTATTGCTCTATGGCTATTTACTTGAGGAATCCTTTATGGTTACGTTGTCATACTCATTCTATGAATGGAATTAAATTATAGAGATATGATTAATCGTGCATGTGGCATATCATGAGCATCTCATGTTGCATTGAAGTTATGTCGCAAATCTATAGTTGAGACCGTAGCGTTACGTATCTTACATTCCCGAGAAGGGGTGCGATGTAAAAGTAGTCATGGCATTACATTCATATGCAATCATTGAAGTTATTAACATATAGGTGTTATTGTGGAAATGAAATGGTTTTTTTTTACTCTCTTGAGTTGCTTAATTACTAATTGTGGAGAAGTTATTTGTTGTTATATGAAGATCTTTATTTCTTGATATTGAGGTCTATTATATACGGATTACCTTAACTCGTCGTTTAATCAAACTTGTGGTTTAAATAGCTTGTTAAAACAATTTGCTTGCTGAGATTTTTCATCTCACCCTTGCTTAATCTTTCCAGGTACTTGATGAGTGGCATGACGGGATGGGAAGTAGCTGCACGTCTTTTCACTTCACAATAATTATTTTAGCTATACACTTGTATAGTAATAAACAATGTTTGGTACTTAATAAACAATGTTTGGTACTTATTCATTCATTCTGGTTGAGGTTGTTTGATTGCTAGATGCCTTAATGATTTATATATTTATCTATGTTTTGCTTCCGCGTTGCTTATATTTTCAAAGGAGATGCTGCCGAAATTTCTATATTTTTGGTAGTAGGCTGTTTGCGTTGTTTTAGTAGCACCCCGGCATGATTGTGGATTCCGGGGTGTTACAGGTTATGTTCTGACTAAATGAAAACAAAACTTATGTGCATGACATGTATATGCTTTGACTACTCCAGCTTATTCTTCCATTGATATCTTATATATCCAGATTGCATAAACTAGTTCATTTGCACTGCTAATTCCAAAATCTAGCATACTTCAACGAGGCAAAGACAGAATGCTACTTTGTGAATGTACTTGTTTTCCTGAATCCTACTATTTCGCATAGACCAGACCTTCTATACCACCTAAAAGAATACATACAAAATACCCCTGAGCTAACTAGCTAACTGAGCTAAACGTTGCATATCACCGGTGGTAACTTGAATAAGGAGATTTACTCACTTTACCTTATCAGCTCTGTTTCTTGGTGATTTTTACTTCTTGTTCTTGATGGCTGGTCTCCCGTCCTAGAGGGAGTGTGGGGAGTGGAAAAGAGGAGGATGAACATGCCGGCCTACTATCCTTTTATACTCTCCATTACTTATGTGCTTAAGCTCTTAAATCACCACTTAAGCTAATGCCCATATGGTGGCTGGACGGATGTCCAGTTGAGGACCACGTGCCCTCTCCTGGTGTGTGCTTTTGCATGAAGTGCTTATATGCATCTCAGACCTAACTGTTGTACATAACTTTGAGAAAAGGGCTGTCATGCTTAATTTTTTGACATGGGTACTATTAAAGATTGTTTGCTGGACTGAAAATTGAAGTTGCAATTCTTATCCTGTGATGCTCGGTTGTGGTAACTGCAGCTGCTTGCTTGGGCCTGATATTTTATCTATGCATGATCCACGGTCTTTGGGCTGGGCTAACTATTCCTCTCTTTATTTTGCTATTCCTTCCTATTATCTTTCCTCTCTTGATCTGAATGCCTCCCTGATCTTCCTTCATAATTTCTTTTGTTTACATGCTGGATGATGACTTATATTGACATGATTAAGGTGTAATGCCTACATAATTGTCCATTTGCAGATACTATTTAAGTCTGACAGCAATTCTTTTTACTTTTTCAATCTTCTCTGTTTTCTGAATTTATTCTTGCATTGACTACGTAAGTTGATCACAAAGACAATGTATCATTTGTTAAGATCTGAGTGTCAGCAGATTATGCGATGTATCCTAGTACACTGCCATATTAGAACAATTTCAATTAAGCCATATGTTACCAAGTGATTAATTAAACTGATTCTTATTCTTTGTAAGCTGGTGTCATTCACATGTAATGCGTTGGGTTTGGCCAGCATCGTGGCTTTTCCAATAGTGCAAATAGCTGGGTTATTACAGTCGCTCAGCTCGACAAGGATCGCGTCACGTTCAACGCCGTCTTCAGCGTCTTCCAACAGCCCGTTACGGTCGGCTTCTTCATG
>LAPY01002303.1:49019-60861 GCA_000970635.1 Eragrostis tef
TAATCACGGCTTAATTACCCTCATTAGATTCCTCTCGCGAATTAGACCAGGGGTTCTGAAGTTAGTTTTATAATTAGACTTTATTTAATACTTCTAAATGACAAAATTCTCTTTGATGTGACCCTTCTAAATTTCAGACCCTTGGAAACGAACACCCTCACTAGTATGAGTTTCAGTTTAGTTTGAGCAACGAGGTAGCTAGTTTTTTTCTTTCTTTTTGGTGAGATACTAGCTTCCTTCATGGTAGTTGTCTTGAAATATCTGCATTGCACGTTTTAGGAAAAAAAATACTTCTTCTCCATTTTGAAATCTTTAGAGATGTCGTAGTACAGTTTTTTAGGAATCACTGTAATTCTCATTTGAGATCCCGAGACAGAAAATTTGAACTTGGAGCTTGTCTTCCACAAAGACCTTGATAAAATCTTTGCATTCATATGCTACACTGAAAAGCAAGTGCTCGTATGCAATATGACAAGAAGAAATATTCAGAGCCCCTTTCAGCCGTTTAGATCTCTTTTAGGGAATCTCTCTCAGAAGAAAATGACGGGATGGACGCATTCACCCTCGCCTCCCAGGCTCCAACATCTCTTTCTGGGCCTGTGTTTACACGTTGCTGACGACAGTGAAGACTAGACCCTACAGTACTAGCCTAGAGAAATTTGATCGAGTTGGTCCTGTTCAGCCCACCCGTTATATATCTCTGCCTGCAGCTAGTAACCAGTAATTTATCACGATTGTTAATTTCAGATAATAGTTTTGAACAAGCACAGTACTGAAGCAGTAATTGTTAAATTTTTATGCGAATTTTCGTTCTTAAAACACGTAGGAGTAGTTTTAGCTCTAGCTAGAAGCGCCTTTTCAAACCGCTGAAGTAAAGATATCGAGGGGCTGTACTGATGCATTCAGCGGATCAATCTGACACGCCAGCAGAAAGGAAAGCATGCAATCGCTACCAGATTGCAGTACTATGCTGAATAATTCGTTGATCATAGCTTGTGATTTTAATTTGTAATTGGTATGGTCACTGCAGAACTCTTTTTTTATATGCGAAATTCAGCATGAAATCCCAGCCGAATGTTTCTCAACATTCAAGCATGCAATCCCGGCCTTTTCTCTTTTTTTTTTTTTTGAGGAACGCATGCAATCCCAGCTTTTTTTTTTTTTGAGCAAAAGCATGCAATCCCAGCTGAATAGTCTGATCGTGGCTGTCCTCGAGACAAATACTGGGCCAGCATTCAAATTTGGGAATAGCCTGATCGTGAGTCGTAGTACAGCCCGTGGGCCGGCAACCTCCCCTAAAACCCGTGACAGGATCGGCCCACTTGGCCACTTGCAGACCTAATTTGTTGTCGATCAAGTAAGGATATATCCAATTTTTTAGGAAAGAGATAATCAATATTTTAGCTTATGAATGCATACCGTTGGATTTTGAACATGATCATGTGGTAGGAGAGTATTTTGAGAACATAAAACTAGTACTGTACTGTACAATGAACCCTGGATGGGATCACGAGGTTGCTGGCGCTGAATTTGAAGTAACGACTGGGAAGAGTTTGTGCCCGGGACCAGAGTTGCATAAACTGGACGTTAGAGAGACTGACAGTGTGCCCAAAGTTGTTCGTGCAAACCCAATGGAGCACGCGCGAGTCGTTCGACAGCGAAACGGTAGAAACCCATTTTTGTTATCTTACGTACGTTTCGAAGATTTTTTTAGAAAAGAGAATATATTTTAATATTCTAGCCTTTGCATCGACGAATGCATATAGCTGCGTTTCGAAGATACTAGTAGTACTGTAGTAGCATCTGGCGTGCAGCTGTTAGTGGCGCCAAGATATTTGCTACGGGTCGATAGTCGCATGCCATGGAGAATATATCCTCTCGTCAACCCTGCAGATGGTGCATGTTACGTATGTCCATCGATCTCCATCTCCCTTGTTTTTCTGACGTAAAATCTCCATCTTCCCTTGTATAGGTACAGCGTGTGTTGCATCTATCAGATGTAGTAACTGTCTGCGATGACTAGCATTCATTCATGTGGAATTGTGGACCAAAGGGCCAAGTTGTATAGCAGTACTGTCCAGTTGTAACTTGTATAGCACCATCTAGTAGCAGTACCAATTGGCGTTCACTTGTTGAGTCCACTCTGTACGTATACATAGCATGCTGGCATATATATAGTGTAGCCTGCACGTGTGCCCAAGTGTATAGTACTACATACATAGAACCAGCACTAGTTGTCTGCCGTCATAACGTGCAAGTGGTGCCTGCATATTACTACCTATGTCGTCGCTTGCCCCTTCACTTCATTGACTCATGAAAACGACTGCATGCTCGCAAGTCTTCAGCTGATGAAGGTCCACGCACATGTAGCTATTGATGCGCAATGCGCCAGTGCAACTGTGAAGCGTATATGAAGGAATCGACGTGTCAGTACCCGTCATCTCACGCCGCTAGCTAACAAGCTGCTAGCTAGATTATTCAACGCGCAACGGAAGCCCAGCGGCAAACAAAGCGTAATGTCGTATGCCTATGGCTTCAGAATCCCCACGGTAACCACTTGCAGCTGCTTGTTAAGCATGCATATATACATGAAGATGATAGATGGAGTGTCTGTTCTGTTTCTCCGGTCAAACTAAGTAGCTTGCTGTACCCATCATGCATCGTGCTGACTGATTATCACAGCAGGTCGGCCGAGTTCAATTCGCTCCATGCCTGATCCAGTCCATCACGGAAAGTACAGCCAATTATGGTGATAAAGTGACTGTTATGTGGCCGACTTGATGTAGAATATATCATGTAGAGGTATTACTATGCGATATGTGGCCTGCTTTGACCCGTCGTCTGCTTCTTCAATGCTAGTAGTAGCAGGCAGGCAGGCAGCTCCTTCCGTCAATAATTTGATCGATCAGCAGAAACGGAGAATCATGTGCTAGTGCTATTCATCATCGATGGATCACTGCTCGCAGCAACCTAAGCTAATTTCTACTAGTTCACACGAGCGCCGTGCGCGCACGCTACATACATGCATATGCGTGTATTATACTACAACAAAAGATATTTTGTGGATGCCGAACCAGATGAGAAAGATTGACAGATGCTACTATTTGCATGGATAAGGCGTCAGTTTCTGATGTACTTATATGCAATGGCGCCTCTAAAATTTTTTCCCTACTTAGAGCAAGTATTATAAGGCTGACTCAGCTGGCTAAAAGAGAAGCCATGTCACACAAATCCTAGGTGGATGAGTGAGAAGAGAGAAAAGGGAAAGGAGCCGGCGCCTCATCACTCGCCGGCATCAAGTCGCTTCGTCCAAGAAATTGATTGCTTCCAACCAATGGCAGACGTTGTAGAGGTCACAAAGAAAAGCATTCAACAATTAAATATTCAAACTAATGGCTCACTTAGTAGCCAGTCTATTATACTAGTATTCGATAATAACGACGTTTGCTGATATGGCACCGTAATTGCGCCGGCAGCGGCCGATTTTATTAAACCTGCTCTTATATAGGTTCGGTTCGGCATGACCTTCAGTATGACTATGAGTATGTAAAAATTTGCACCGTAATTAAATAGTTTAATTATGACGTTGCTGCAGTGGAGCTAGAGGAGTAATTCCAAAGCGCCGCTTGTACCTTTGTCGGTTACTTGGCTGTGGATTCATGCGGTGCGTCTTTCCAGGAGGATCTATCGGAATATATAACCCCAATTTTATGCACCGATCAAGCCAGCGGGTGGCAAAGTCATGCAAGAAAACATTACACAGGATCGCCGTCGAGTAGATCGTGCAAAACAAGTGACCGAGAGGCCGTGCCGGTACATACTCACTGATTGATAGATACGACTAGCAGCCGTAGCTGATGGATACTACTGCTGAAACCACGACGAACCAGCATATGTAGATACATGCAGGCGCTAGAGTCCATACGTACGGTTCACACACAAATGCACCTCGATCGCTTGCCTATATGAAAATCTGAACTCGATCCACCGATTCGGCGCATCCATGTTCTTTCGGAGCCAGTCAACCAAGAAACAAACGTAACATCGTAGTGATAATTGCCGGCAGACTGCACATGTGTGTGTATGTAACAAACTGAAGAATTCAGCACTACTCGACAATTTACAAAATAATTAATTAATACGGGCTGTCACTGTTGATGCAGAAACGGACGACGTCGACAGAGTATAATGTAGAATATAGTCCTAGCAGTTACTAGTAGCACTCGCCCTCTCAGTAGAAAATGGTTACACGTACAATAATGATGGATTCAGAGTCTGCTACGTAATTGGTTAGCACCGTGATTCGTAAGATCGGCTGGCCGGGAAGTGAATGAGTACAGAGAAGTCTTGTATATGTGTATAACGACTCGACAGCCATGGCTGATGATCCTGTGTACACATGTACATGCGCGCACGGCTCTAGCCTGCAGAAAATAGTTATGTGAGGCACTAGTGCGTGCGAAATGACTAGCTAATGATGGTCGATTAGAAGCTGCTATGGCTAGCTAGTCCAGCATGATGCACCTGATGTGGAGTACTGGATACATATATAGTGGGCGTGCACATCAGAGTATCACATCCCGGGCTCTGGAATCGATTATCATTCGATGATGATTCAACAATCATACATATACATCGATCCATCGCTGTATCTATGTAGACGGAGCGATCCTGCATTGAAGCCGCGGGCCATAGTTTTGAGTGTTGATCGTTCGCCTGAAAACAACGTTAGTCATGGCATGCGCTGATGATCAACTGAACTTTTTTTTATTGACACAAACAGAACAGCCAATCATTGCTAGCTGCGATCATTTAAAGTAATGAGAACTACTACTGATGTATATTACTAATCCATAGTACCACAATAGGGGTAGTATACGGTACGTCGTTTCTTTTTCAATATTATCATATGGTATGAATGGAGTCATCGGTACGCATCTTAGTACCTATAGAAGCTGTGAAATACAGCCGACATGGTTATTTTGTCAGGATATACCCGGGACGGAATCTGCTCATCAACTAGCTTGTACATGTGTCTCCGGCCGTTGCTGTCTTTCCTTTTTAAAAAAAAATAAAAGAGAGGATCCGGCCGTTGCTTTCAGGAGCAGCGTCACGCTAGCACATTTCAGTCAGATTCAGACAAGGAAAAGAGGGAGCAACATGTGTATCTGCCATTGCTGCGTTTTTCTTGGCGCATCTGCCGGTTGTGCTCACCCTTTTCATCACGAGCAATTCAGTGCAACATCGGTCACTTGAGTCGATCACTGACCCATATATATCCGCGGATACGTGTCGTCGCGTTTATGTACGTATGTGGGCATGTTGCTTTGTCACTTGAGTCGATCACTGATTCATATATTTTTCTGATTAGATATCTGCGGCGAGCTGAAATGAAGCGGATCACCAGGGTCCAGGTGTTACTATGTATTGTATTGGACAGGGAAGGGCATGCTAATCTAAGTCCGAGGGCCCAGTTGTTTGTGAGTGCTTTGCGGCACGCCAATGATGCATGACAACTGAAAACGCCATACCAATACGCAGCAATAGTCAAATCCATATATCTTCACTGCCACTGCCACTGCAATTCAACAGATGGTGAGGTCCTACGCTATCTGTCGTTTTCAAACATACATACATGCAGGCATGCTCAAACAAGGTGGCCTTGTTTCTGGAACTCGACCACTTTAACAGCAGGTATCGGGATGCCACACGCACCCCCATCGTTTCATACCTCTCTGTTCGTGCTAGTGCTTTCTTTGTCAGACATGTCTTTCCAAATTCTCATTCGTTTCTTTCAAAGATAATTTGGCTAACTATTAGCAGTGCCAGAGTGAAACTATCTGTTTGAAGAAACAACAACATAAATTCCATCGTACTCCATCGACAAGCATACATGTATGGAACCACTAAATCCATCGACTGAAAATATTATCCGATCGACCATCCGATCGACCCTCGTCATGTATGCATGCTGCAAGCTGCATTTGCATGGAGACTACTGGAGCTATACCGGTCAAATGTTGCGGGCCTGTTATTTTATTTTTTTCTGTAAAAAAGACGTTGCTACTGTTTGTGAGGCGACGTCTACTGGATCACCGACTATCGAAGGCCATATGCACATGAGGATCGGATCGGAGACGCTTTATCTTGATTTACATGGCTTCCTTTCTTGACCATCTCCATATGCTGTTCCTTTCAGCATTTTGGAGTACCATGCATGCGGCGTTGAAAATTCAAACCTAGCTTCGTAGTAATGCTGACGCGCACTTGATTTTTGGGTGAAACAAGAAACGTTTGTTTGAAAAGGTTCATCTTCTTAAAACGCATGAGATAGTAAGTTTCAGCTAGTAATAAGCTTGTTGATATCAGTATGTTTCTCATAGCGTGTGCCTTAATTAGACGACCAAGCTAGATAGAAAAAGGTTCATATCAAAAAATTAAAAATGGAAGCTGGAACCTGACCAGCCTGCAATAATACAATTCCTGCACAAGTTATTACTAGTACTACTACTCGCTTGCTTAGTTTGACTGTCGCTGTTACTCCAGATTTTTTTCCACACTGCAGCCATCTGTCAGTCCAATTTTATATTTACTAATTGAAGGCTCCTTTTGAAGCCCTCACGTTAATCGAAAGAAAATCTTAGAAATTCTCAAAAAAAAACAAAACATCTATCCATTATTTTAGACGCTTAACAAATCGTAACCCTTCCCATATCTCACGTAAAGCCTTCCAGGCTAGGTTCTCTACGGAACGCTGGCTACGGGAGGAGGCAACTCAGGATGCGGCACCACCGCCATGCCTTGGTGCTTGAGGAAGTGCTCCGACATGCGGCCTCAATCAGGCTCATCGGTCGGACTCCACCAACCGCCATGCCGCCGTCGTCCATCGCTACTCCAGTTGAGTATTTAGCATGTTCGTAGATTAGGCCTGATTCATCCAGTTTGTTCTGTCTCAAGATTCCACGACAGGCTCAATTGCATGATCTACTACAGAATCATCTCTTTCGTGATCTTATGATCCCCTACTATTTTCTTTTGATTTCTCTCCTCTCCTTTCCTAATTCTTTTATACTTACCTGAGGCATAGAGGCGGCGCTAGGGCTGGACGCACAGACGAAACCAAGACAATGCTACGTGCCATGGAGATGCAAGGCAGGCGGCGGCCCCGTGACCAGACGCTTGGCAAGCTGAACAAAGATGTGAATCGATGGTCGACAGCAGGCGTTTGGGGCAATCGTATCCGGCAGCAGCGACGAAGTCGGATCCCATGCTGTTGGCTCTGGCCGTGCTCTGTTCTAGCTAGCTTGCTGTTTTACACCCACCAATAAACTGCTGCCGGAAGCTGGGGCACCACCTCAAATAATTTGTTGGTCTTCATGGGCAGGCAGGGGCTAGGAAAGATGAAGAAAAGCTCAGAGGAAAGATCATCGAACTTGCACTCCTTGCCGACGGTACAAAAGGTCTTCTATCTGCCGTCTTAACGTATACAGTTGAATATTTATGATTCCTAATTCTTATCCATCCATGCATGCAGGTGATGCAAATGTGGATTTTTTTTCTTTGCCTTCTCCGAAACCCACAAACATACATTTATCTTTAGCTTTCTACTAAAAAAGGGTAGAGAGCACGGATTAACATTGACCAATAATGTTGTTGTCGCAGCCTGTTTGGTCAAGTAACCTGACACCGTCAACAGAATTTGCATTCTGAGTTGCAAAGGTGAATAAGAATGTTTCTGCATGAAGAATCGTGAGAGACATGTCAGAGCAAGATAAAAGACTTTTGCAGACAATCTTCTGGAAAAATTCACATATAAGATAGCATATGGAGAGCAGAATGAGCAGACCAGGGGCTTTCTTCATTATGACAATTTATCCAATAGACATAACCAAAAAAAAACATACAGTCAGCCAACTTCAATATTATACGAGGATCATTTTTTATGCACTCGAAGAAGTCACTTGACAAAGAGGACATCATTTTTTTTTTGCGATTGAAAAGAGGACATCATGTTGAATGGGAAAAAAAACTGAATGTTTACTTAAACAGCATGGAGTTGGATCAAGTCCATTATATTGAAGGGATCAGAGATTGTTCGCTTGGAAAGGTAACTTTTATTAAAACATGGATGTGCTTTTATTTCTCCACGACATATGAAAATAATTTAGCCTGTATGGAATACAATGGTTTTCTTAATTCCTGCAGCAGTTATATGAACAAAGTGGTAAGGTGCGCTACAAAAAGAAAATGAAAACTCTTATAAGTAGGTTAATTTGTAAATATAACTCTTTAATAAATTTGTAAAATATTGCTAGCCCGTGCACATGCACGAGTTGAAAGGCTAGTTGGATTACAGTGCTAGTAAAGACCAGTAGTTACTTCGCTCCAAATATATGCATGTTTTCCGCGGTGAGCCCCAAACTACCCGCGCAACCATCATTCGTACACTATTTTTGTTGTGCCTAGCATGAATGCACGCCCAATCGATGGAGCTACCTGCCGTTCTAGATGTTCTAGTAGGTTTGCATGTCCTCTTGCTAAAGGCCGGTACATAGTTGCACCCGCTTACCGACCAGACCATCCTTTACTACTACTAAAAAGAAAAGAAATGAAGTGTCCTTTAATCTGATTTGGTGCCCCACTAATAATTCAGAGGAGAGGACGGACACGCATAGATGCTGCAGCGCAGTGCTAACTCATGGACAGAAAGCGGCTGCAATAACCTTCAATGATGGATCGATCCATGGATGGATCAGCTGGCTTTAACACGTACTACGATAGATAGATTAGACAGGCACAGGCAGGTCCAGCCGGGTCTAACTCCATTACCACTACTCTGCTTTGCTAACAGTCAAGTGTACGTGGGGTGCTTCCTCGTCACACACATCTGCTAGCAGCTACTACCATTACTGTACGCATGCTTGTGCTAAACTCTGCTCCTCCTCCTAATAAACGTTCTGTTTCACCCATTATTTGTGTGCACTAAATGTAAACAAAGACACAAGTATGCATTATCGCCAAAAAAAATGTAGACAAAGACACGTTCTTCAATAATCAGTGCTTCCATCACTTTGGGACTACTGAATATCCCTGCTTGCTACTTATATATTCAGACCGCAAAGACATTACTGATACTACTGATAGTAGGTGGACGACATAGATCACCAGCACATCAGTAACTCCCATCCTGGTAGCGTCGGTCCGATCCAGCATATCTGGAGGCCGGATGGCGTGATGAACTTGTATTTGTGTGTGCGTATGAAATGAAATGCGCGTATATTCAGACTAGAGGCAGTCGTGGGTACTAGAAATTAAAAGCTGTTGCTTTCTGCGTGCCTGTACGCGTATGCAGAAGAAGAGATGTATGGAAGGGGTTTTGTACGCTTCCGACCCAAGGAGCTCAGTATTGCATTGGTTTCTCATCCATCCCTTTCTTTCTTTCTGGACTTGGCTCGCCCCATCCATCATGCTCTGCTCTGCTCTGCTTGCTTGCTTGCCTCTCTTATTTATACGGCCGTCCGGGAGCCTTTCTTCTCTGCTTCCATGAGTCCTAGCACCAACCATTCCAGCAAAGAGGGGCAGAGGAAGAACGCCATGTACCTAGCTTGCTAGCAGTTGCTGCTCGTTCTCTCCCTCTCTCTCTCTCTCTCTCTCTCTCTCTCTCTCTGCTGCGTAAACTAAGATCTAGCTGAGGGAGGCCATGGAAGCTACCAATAAGCAGCCACCGCCGCCGGCGCAGGAGGAGCACAAGGTCGCTGCCGCCGTGGATGGCACGAAGAAGTTGTCCGATGATGAGAAGGACGGCGAGGCCGAGGAGAAGTACCATGGGTGGAAGGCCATGCCCTACGTCATTGGTGAGCCCATGCTGATCTGTTTGTTCTTCTTTCACTCCACATCCATCATCACTTGTTCTTGTCGATCCCATCCATCACTGCATACGACTACTTGTCTGTTTTTGCATTTTTTGGCTCTAGGATGTCAGCATATACGACCTGTTGTTGCTGTATCAACGTCCATCAAACTACTAATAAGCAGTAGAAATTAAAAAGCAGCACTTTTCTGTGTACAGTAACAGTGGCATTTTTTTCTTAAGAAGAACAAAATAACAGGCTGCAACAGTTGCCAAATCTCACAAAGATAGTAGCATAGCAGCAATACTCAGGAAATTTGATCACAGTATGCGCTTCCTTTCTGCGTGCACACACACACACCAAAAAAAAAAAGTTATAGTAGTGTGGTGACAAGATATTGAATCAGCCAGTCTTCGATACCGGTAGCAAAATGAAAGTAGAGGAGAAAAGGGGTATGAAGACTGCAGCTATCAGGCAGCCGCTGCATAGTTTGGTGACAATCAAGCCTTGCAAGAAGCAGCGGTACAGTAGCTAGTTGGTGGCTGCACATGTTGGCAGGAGCATACCATGCCACAAGTTGGTGCGTGCGGGCGTGTGGACCCAATCCAGTCGGCGGTGCTTACGTGGCACCGTGAGTCATCACTCACTCTCAACTGCATGTCTGTGTCGGAGGAGTAGGATGAAACGAATTTTGAGATATAGCTAGAGTGATGCATGCTCGGTAGGAGTAATACTTGGGAGTAATCTGTTGGAAGCAAAGCCAGTACTAACTAATCGTGCGTGCAGGGAACGAGACGTTCGAGAAGTTGGGGACGATCGGTACGACGGCGAACCTGCTGGTGTACCTGACGACGGTGTACGGCATGAAGAGCGCGAACGCGGCGACGCTGCTGAACCTCTTCTCCGGGACGACGAACCTGGCGCCGCTGCTGGGGGCCTTCCTGAGCGACACGTACCTGGGCCGATACGCCACGCTCGCCTTGGCCTCCGTGGCGTCCTTCCTCGGCATGCTCCTCCTCACCCTCACCGCCGCGCTGCCGTCCCTGCATCCCCATGAGAATCACAAGGAGGACGGGGCTTCCACGGGACAGATGGCCGTGCTGCTGGCTTCGTTCGCTCTGATCGCCGTGGGAGCGGGAGGGATCCGGCCGTGCAATTTGGCCTTCGGGGCCGACCAGTTCGACCCGCGCACGGCGTCGGGGCGGCGCGGCATCGCGAGCTTCTTCAACTGGTACTACTTCACCTTCACCATCGCCATGATGGTGTCGGCGACGGTCATCATCTACCTGCAGAGCAACGTGAGCTGGCCGCTGGGCCTGGCCGTGCCCGCCGCGCTCATGGGCCTCTCCTGCGCGCTCTTCTTCATGGGCACCCGCCTCTACGTCCGCGTCCGGCCCGAGGGCAGCCCGTTCACCAGCTTCGCGCGCGTCCTCGTCGCCGCCTACCGCAACCGACGCCTTCCAGCTCCCAAAGCAGAGGAGATGTTCGACCCGCCGCACCGCAGCGGCCTCGTCACCAAGATCGCGTACACGGACCAGTTCCGGTGCCTCGACAAGGCCGCCCTCCAGCCTTGGGAGGTTGTGGTTGCACCAGGGGAGGACGGCGGCGAAATCCCCAGCAACAACAGGTGGAGGTTGTGCACGCTGCAGGAGGTGGAGGAGGTCAAGTGCCTGGCGCGCATCCTGCCCGTGTGGTCCTCCGGGATCGTGTACTACATCGTGCTCACCAACCTGGGCAACTACGCCGTGCTGCAGGCCATGCAGACCGACCGCCGCCTCGGCCGCACCGGAAGCTTCCAGATCCCCGCGGGCTCCTTCGTCGTCTTCAACATGCTCGCCCTCACGCTCTGGATCCCGCTCTACGACCGCGTCCTCGTCCCGGCCATGCGGCGCGTGACCAAGCGCGAGGGCGGCATCACCCAGCTCCAGCGCATCGGCACGGGCCTGCTCCTCTCCGTCCTCACCATGCTCGTCGCCGCCGCCGCCCAGCGC
>LAPY01002303.1:60949-76232 GCA_000970635.1 Eragrostis tef
TCGCGCGGGGGCGCCCCCTCCCCCCCCGCCGCGCCGCCTTGGCGTCCTGCTTCCTGCTCGTGCCGCAGCAGCTGCTCGCGGGCCTGTCCGAGGCCTTCGCGCTCATCGGCCAGGTCGAGTTCTACTACAGGCAGTTCCCCGAGAACATGCGAAGCGTGGCCGGCGCCCTGCTCTTCCTCGGCTTCGCCATCGCCAGCTACGCGAGCGGGCTCATGGTCACCGTCGTGCACCGCACCACGGGCTGGCTCGCGCAGGACCTCAACCAGGGACGCGTCGACCTCTACTACCTCCTCATCGCAGCCATGGCCGCAGTCAACCTCGTCTACTTCCTCGCGTGCGCGCGCTGGTTCAGGTTCAAAAAGCCCGTCCACGCCGCTGCCGCCATGCTGGTCGAGATGGACGACAGCATCAAAAAGGCCAACGCCGCAGGGCCTCCCGTATGAAAACAGAGGAGATCGACGGGCAGACAAGTACTTGGTGTATAATTAAGGGAGGGAGGTATTTTGCCAGCTCCAGTTGACCACATATTCCAAATACGCCTGTCATGTTGACCGCCCTCAGGTGCTGGTGCGGCTTTGGCCGGATTTTGTCGGTTGTACGCCGATAAATTGGTTCCCAATCCAAACTGTCCATCTGCATGAATCAACCGATCGATATTCGCACAGCAGTTGACAAATAATAATACTCCATCCTAACAACAATGGAAGAATAAAGACTACATTTTCTTTTCCCCCTTAAGAACTACTAGGATAAATAAAGACAATCTAGAATTTAATGCAGCGAAGAAATATTCTCAAAATGCGACCCCTTCAGGTTCATATTCCCATTTTTTGTGTCATTATTTAGACAAGTTTTACTTGATTCAAGATTTTACTTTGATGTGTTGCTGAATGTAGAAAAACGACAAGAAATGAATAAGGTGATAAGTTTCAGTGGAAGGTTACTTACTTATATAAGGAATTGTTCTTCACAAAACGTAAAAACTTATTATGCAAGAATTTTATGTTCATGAGGAGAAGCTAGTAGGAAAGAATGTGGACAACAAAATTACATGCAGCACAAAATGCTCTAATTGAGGTGCCGCCTCAATAATTTGAGTCAACCGAAGAATGACGAGTGCGTCCGATATATCACCATAAAGATAACAAAACAGTACCAGGTGCCTCAAGTGAAGAAATTTAGTTGGGTTCTTGATCGATCTAGTCGTCTGTAAACAATTACAGGTGACAAAAATTATTCAAAAAAAAAGGTAAAACAAACACACATTACACCAGGCCAGTTGGAAAGTAAGAAACAAATTGTCAAGAAAACTAACCGTTCTGTCCATGCTAAATACTAGGACAAGGCGATCAATATGAGATAATGAGCAAGAAAGTCCATCCCAAAAGTAACCGAGGGTATCACCGACCACGAAGAGAATAACATTTGCCTTTGACAGCTTCAATGAATCGTCGATTTTAATCGGCAGAAACGGAGCCCCGACGTACTCGAATGTTGTAATGCTGGCAGCATGTAATTGGATGCTTTCAATGTCACAGTGGCTAACATGCAGGTAGCGGAGGCAGCATGTCGTCTGGGGCACAACAAGATGAGGAACGAAGGAACGAGTGATGCTTAGCCACTCAAGAGCGGGGTAATTTGATAGGAAAGGAGTGAGATCCCCTAGGTCACCCACGAGTTGGAGCTGGAGCTTCTTCAACATCTTGAAGCCGCCGCCATTATCGTCGGGAATTACTGGCAGCTCTAAGCACACATTGCCGAGGGCAAGAGATATGACGATGCTGCTGAGCCACGAGGATGATGTAGCTGGAAACCTGTACTTGTTTTTTGCTGGTGACTATGCAATCGATGTACATGGATGGGCTCAAATCAAAGACGACATGCTTCACCTTGGACGCGGCAGCAAAGCCAATCCACCTATCCAGGTCAGGAGTGTGCTGCGTCCCGAGAGCAGACGACCTCACCTCGAACCTATCCACCGTCAAGCGGCTGTGATGCTGCAAAACTGTAGTGACATGATCCACGAATCTATCGGCGTCGTAACCAGCAAGTTCCGATGTCCCGTCGAAACAAAGATTAGAGTGATATGTCCAACGTTTGTTCCATCGAGACGAAAGTAAGCTTGTTCGTCCAGCTTCTTTCACACTGAGTTTGGATAGTAATTTGTACAGCAAATCCTACACACACACGATCAATTGTGAGGGCAGCTTCCGTTATAATTTATTATAGTATACAAGTAGTAGCATATTGCAATACCCTGATCGAGTCTCCCTATATGTATGCTACAATCACAGAATACTAAAAAGGAATCTATCTAGGGTAAGAACCTATTTCGAATGAATTTTATGCGAGGGCTAGATTAACTGGACCTCGGGGAGGCTGTCCAATGACGGCGGCAATTTGAATTGATCCTCGCCGGCGGCGGCATATTGCTTGCATCAAAGGAAACATCATCAATGGCTTGCCTTTAGAGATTTGATCGGCCAGCAATCCGTTCTCTTATTTAGCCCAGAACGAAGAGAGAGAAAAAAAAAGCTCAACTAGTAGAATCTCTACTATTTATTCACCTCAATTCGACGGCGATGACAAAGGGACATAATCATGAACGTCAAGCTTTCGTCGGCGGCCTTCCATGAGATCGTGTTGGGGCTGGCTTATGCGGGCTTAGTTCGCTTCCCTTTTTCTTTGTTATGTATATGAGATATATCTCCTGCAGCATAATATACGGACTACTCCTTTTTTTTTTTGAGGATGTCATGTAGTAAAATAAAAGAGGATAAAACTTAAAATGGTTTCCGTCAGTGAATTGGATGACTAGTTTCCTGCCGCCACGACTCAAATTCACGCTTCGCCCTCATCGTGGCACGGAATTCCTCGCTTTTTTTTCAAGGCCCAAGCAAGAAGCGAGGGAGGTCGGCTCGGACACGTGATGCGCTCTTTTGCTGCCTGTCGTTGCGGCGTCGCCGGCCAACATGCCCTCCCTGCTCTTCCTCGGCTGATCGCTACCGTCAATCTCGTGTGGAGTACTACTTGTTGTACTGGTACAGGTCCGTGGAGCTGGACGGGTTCAAAAAGAATGGACGTGCAGGGCAGTGCCGAACAGATAGATACTCGGTGTTACGGAGTACATGAAACTGGTTGCGATGCATGACGCGGCATCTTGATTTTGGATACGAAAAAAGAGGATACAAAGAAAAAAGAAAGAAAACTGAAACAGATCACTGAACTCTGCTTCCCTTGAACAGAGCAGAAACAGGGGCACGTAGCAAACGCCTCTTCGGTCAGAATTTCATTTGGCTGCTGAAACATGGATTGCAACCTCATGCTCATGCAACTCTTCTATTCCTGCTGCTAAAAACAATGTGGTTTCTATTACAATCGTAGTACGTTGCTCGGGCTCTTTTATTCCTTGGGTTAGCTTCAGTATATTGCTTATCCTCTGCTCGTATCAGGTCAGGTGTATCCCATTCCCATAGAGCCAAAGGGAAGAGGAGGAGAAAGCAGTGGGTCGTCTCTCTCTATCTCTCTCTCTTTTTTTTTTCGAATCGAAGAATCAATAAAGCACCTTCGCTTTTGCAGGCCAACAGAGAAGCAGAAGTCTTTTCCCTTTTGCAGGCCAGAGAAGCAGGCAGAGCCAGAGGTGTCTTGTTTGACTGAACTGGCTGGCCACCACCACACCACAGGGGAAGACAAGACAAGAAGAGAGCCCGGCCCCGGCGGCCACCACCGCAACCCCAACTGCAGAGTTGCTCATTCCAGATTCCACCACCACCTCTCTCCTCTCCTCCTCCTCCTTCCTTCCGCTCCCAAGAGAGAGAACCCATGTCGTCGTCCTCGTCGGACTCGGACCGGACGCTGGTGGAGCCCTACAGCAGCGTGTCCGAGCTGGCGGCGGAGCTCGGGGTCGCCGACCCGGAGAAGCTCTTCGACACCAGGCTGGAGCTGCCGGAGTGGCTCGTGGCAGCCGAGGAGAACGACCTCGTGTTTCACGACCCCGGCGCCATCCCCGACCCCAAGTTTCCCTTCCTGACGGAGGCAGCCTTCTGGTGCAAGGTCACCTCCGCCGAGGCCCTCCGCGCCAGCTTCGACGCCACCAAGCCCGCGACGAAGGCGCAGCTCGCCACGCTGCCTCTCTACGTCTTCGTGCTGCACACCACCCCTCTGAGAAATGCGCAGCGCATCAGCCGTCTCCATGTCGATGACGTCAAGGCCCGCGTGGTCCGCTTCCTCAACTACGGCGCCATGATCGACAAGTGCTACTCCGGCAACATCGCCGCCTCGCTTATCAGGGACATGGACGTCACACGAGAGACCGTCGGGGTGAACAGGGGCAGCCTCAGCAGGGCGATGGAGTCCAGGAGGAAGCACGAGGAGGAGATGGAGTGGGAGCGCCAGGCCGCCAAGGAGGAGTACGAGGCCACCAAGTCGCCGCGGGCGCACTTCAAGCTGCTGGCTGCCACCGCCCGGCTTCAAGTCGCCAGCGCGGCGGTGAAGCACATCCAGGACGCCATTGCGTCGCTGGATTCTCTCTCCGAGTCCCTCGCCGCCAAGGCCGCCGCCCTCGAGGAGGCCATGAAGCCATTCACCTTCATGGGCTGTGCTGCTGCTCCTGACGCTGCTGGTGGTGCTGGTACGTTCACCTTCCCTTGGGAGTAGAGATACTAGTCTAGTATTTGGGCTTCATTCGCGCTGCCATTGTTCTCGATCTCCTTCTGGATGCTGCTTCTTGAACTACTACACATGTCTGTCGTTGCTTGCACCAGGAGCCCCCGCGGCAGGGGGAGGTGTCGCTGCTGCAGCTGGACATGTCTCGTCGGACCAGCAGCAGGAGGGAGAGGGAGCCGCGGCGGAGCAGTAATCCATCACGGGGCCGGCCGGCCGGCGAGCCCTTTCGAATGAACTACTATCTATCTGTCATTTTCCTTTCATGGTCGACAACTACTATCGCTTGCTTGCAATTCGTATCGTCGTAGCACTGTATTTCTTTCTTTTTAAGATCGATGAATGATGGGATTATGGGAGAACTCTCAAAATGTAGTACTGGCTACTGCTCGGTTTCATTTGTGACTTTGTCTGCTCAAATTACATGCCTCAGTATTTTCATCCTGCCAGAATAAGTTAATCCCCAGGCTAGAATGTGATAAGGATGTTGTAGTGCTGCAGTATTACTGTGATCTACGGAAACGACCAAATACAGATTCTTCCAAGGTCGGCCACATTGCCACTCAATCCAATTGAAATGCTCCACATTGGCATTTCAGTAGAAATTCGGCTCTTGTGGCTATTTTACATGTGTGAGCATGACAAACTAGAGAAATTGCAAAAATTCCCCATTTCTGAGGCTCCTCAAGCGCTGCCTTTGCTGTTGGAGTGCTCCTTGCTCTAGGATCCACGGTGGTGGGTGGCCTGTGGCCATCCTCTCTAGTTAACAGATCAATATTTTCTCTTGTTCCTGAACTTTAACTCCTGATTGATTTGTGAATTTGAACATATATCAGCCTATTATTTGGATGTTTAGGAAATTGGTGTAAACTGATTCCTGGTTGCTTTATGATCGAGTCTGACATCGCTTTAGCTGGTGCTGTGGTGGATTTATACATGGTTTTCTGAACTATTATTCTACTCAATTTTGGTTAGTTTTAAGTGAAATTGAAGCTTGCATTACTCCAGATTGCAGATGCTTGCTGCCTAGCAGTTACTGTTATTGCTTTCTTGTTTATTTAGTGAGCTAGAGTATTTGCAAGCGAATAGGGAAGAACATGGTGAAATCAGACTGGTTTCAAATAGATGGCAATGTCAAATTTTTGAGCATTTCACGTATGTTTTCATGTTATGAATTACAAAATTTGATGGAATTAAGTCCAAATTTATTCACTAGAAAGGGTTTACTTGTCCTAGCAGAATCGGTTGTGCCTGCAGTACTTGAAGCTTCTCAGTTTTAAAGATGGCTGTCTGATGTTATTTGAATGGCATTTGATCATATCCATATTCTGACTACCTAAATGCTTTCTTTTCTTTTTGGAATAAGCAACCTAAACTTGATGGCTGTTTTTCTGAAACTAGGCTGTCTGAAGTGTATTAGTGTGCATGTTTCACGAATGTCCTTTACTAAATGAAGGCATGGGCCTGGGTCTATTTATCAGACAACCAAAACCATTTACAGAACACTGCTTGGTTTTGCTTGTACTACTACTAGCGAATGAACCATCTGTTCATAAATTTTGATGGAATTAAGTCCAAATTCATTCACTATAAAGGGTTTAGTAGAATCGTTTGTGCCTGCAGTACTTGAAACTTCTCTGATGTTATTAGAATGGCATTTGATCATATCTGTATTCTGACTACATAAATCTTTTCTTTTCGTTTTGGAATAAACAACCTAAACTTGAAGGCTGTTTTTTCTGAAACTATAGGCTGTTTGCAGTGTATTTTGTGTGACATTGGTTGTTTGAAGACATCTCTATTGTGACTTGTCAGAAATGTTTCGGTTTCTTTTTGGAATAAGCAAGATAAACTTGAAGGCTGTTTTTCAGAAACTAGCTGTCTGCAGTGTATCGCATGTTTCACGCATGTCCTTTACTACAGGAAGACAACAAGCAACCATTTACAATATACTGGTAGTACTGAATGAACGGATGAACAAGAACAACAGAAAATTGCCAAAATTCCTTCATCACTTGCAAGCAAATCTGAGTACAGTGCATATTGCATTCCCTCATTAGTTAAGCAAGAAAATAGGACTAGGAGACCTGGTAACATACAGCCATGAAGGTAAATGTACTACTACCACTACGGATCTCAAATTTCTCCTATAGAAGTACTCCAAGCATCTCGAACTTAATCACATTCACATGTTACGGAGCCGAGCTCGAATGGACTTGACCTCGGTGATGGTTTCCTCGAGATGGTCCTTGACCTGAACGTAGGTGGACTCCACGGTACTCGCCCATATCCATATTCTGACTACCTAAATGCTTTCTTTTCTTTTTGGAATAAGCAACCTAAACTTGATGGCTGTTTTTCTGAAACTAGGCTGTCTGAAGTGTATTAGTGTGCATGTTTCACGAATGTCCTTTACTAAATGAAGACATGGGCCTGGGTCTATTTATCAGACAACCAAAACCATTTACAGAACACTGCTTGGTTTTGCTTGTACTACTACTAGCGAATGAACCATCTGTTCATAAATTTTGATGGAATTAAGTCCAAATTCATTCACTATAAAGGGTTTAGTAGAATCGTTTGTGCCTGCAGTACTTGAAACTTCTCTGATGTTATTAGAATGGCATTTGATCATATCTGTATTCTGACTACATAAATCTTTTCTTTTCGTTTTGGAATAAACAACCTAAACTTGAAGGCTGTTTTTTCTGAAACTATAGGCTGTTTGCAGTGTATTTTGTGTGACATTGGTTGTTTGAAGACATCTCTATTGTGACTTGTCAGAAATGTTTCGGTTTCTTTTTGGAATAAGCAAGATAAACTTGAAGGCTGTTTTTCAGAAACTAGCTGTCTGCAGTGTATCGCATGTTTCACGCATGTCCTTTACTAAAGGAAGACAACAAGCAACCATTTACAATATACTGGTAGTACTGAATGAACGGATGAACAAGAACAACAGAAAATTGCCAAAATTCCTTCATCACTTGCAAGCAAATCTGAGTACAGTGCATATTGCATTCCCTCATTAGTTAAGCAAGAAAATAGGACTAGGAGACCTGGTAACATACAGCCATGAAGGTAAATGTACTACTACCACTACGGATCTCAAATTTCTCCTATAGAAGTACTCCAAGCATCTCGAACTTAATCACATTCACATGTTACGGAGCCGAGCTCGAATGGACTTGACCTCGGTGATGGTTTCCTCGAGATGGTCCTTGACCTGAACGTAGGTGGACTCCACGGTACTCGCCCAAGCAGCCGAGCTGAGTGCCGCGCCGGATCAGGAGCGGCATGTACCAGAGACTCCTCCTGTGCGATCGGACGGCGATCCTGTTTGATCTGACAGACGGAAATGAGCGTTGTGCATGAACTCCAGGCTAGACACCACCTCCGTGATCTTCTCACTCGTGTAGTCGACGACGTCTTTGGCACCCAATTTTGCATCGATGACAGATGCATCTTCCAGCAGGAATCGCAGGCTGCCGCTGTCTCCGGCCAAGTCCCCCGCCGCCGCCGCCTCCTTTAGCATCGCACGGTCCTCCAAGGACAGCGTGGGGAGGATACATGCGCGCACCACGCCTGAGAGCGGTGGTCCGCCGCCGCGATGGCCGCCTTGAGGCCCTTCACGGAACTGATGGCCACGTACACGTCGTCAGTCCCGAGCGGGCACGGGATCAGCTTGTCGGCCGGCTGCCGCGGCAGGGCGTCCAGAAAAGCATGCATGTCGATTTTGACCTTCTTCGCCGCCATCTCCTGAAGCCACACGGAAGCCCAGAATTCATACAAGTACTACCAACATGAGATTGCTAGAGTACTGTAAACGAACAGGACGAGCGGGCGTGGATCGAATCGAATCTGCCCGATTAAACAAGGACGGATCAGAAAAATGCACTACTATACTACTACTCCATCAATCAGGCCAGTACATGGAGATCCCCACAACGAAATAAAGGCATACTACTACACATCAATCAGGCCAGATCGAAAATCAGGACAGGAGAGGAGAGGAGTACTGTACTCCATTACTCTACCTCGGACTCGGAGGCCGAGGCGCTCTGCCGATCTGCTCCTTTCTGAATTCTGAGCGTGTGTGGAAGGTGAATGCGTGAAAGGATGGATCGATCGATGATCGGTTGTCTCCTGCCCCAACTGACAGGAGAGGAGGACGACGTTACTTGATGCTCAAGTTGGTGACCGGCGGGCGTGGGCCCTTGACGGACTGGGCTGGTTTGGGAGTTGCAGGCCGACCCTTATTTCGTGCCGGGCCTCTAGAACGACTGCGGGCCGTGACGGCAAGAGCCCAATTCCCTTCGTGCCATGACGGAGCGCGGATCGTGGGCAGCCCATTTTGACCCGCCTAGGGCACACACCTACTCTATTTGGAGCTCCAAAAATGTTCTAAAAAAAAAAGGAGCTCCCAAAAAAAAAAACAGAGAAAAAACACCTCTGACTCCATTTTTACTATCGCGATTCCATGTCGAGTCTGATTGTGGCTGGGAAATTCTATGCTTTTTAACTGCTCTATATGTGAATTTTCACTGACATCTCGGGCCCCAATTTGCTAGATTTAGCTTTGCATCTCAGCGACTCAATTACACAGCACAAATGTAAAGGATCCTGATTACTTCCTGTACGGGTGTGAGAGTGGGACTGTGATGATGCAGTTCCTGTGTGAGTTGAGTAATATTCAGTCTGTTCGTCTGGCTCCTTTGCAGCTGCTGCTTTGCAGCAGCTACAGTGTTTCAGTTATTTCTTCTGCAGCAGCTACAGTGTTCGTAGTTAATTTTCTGCAGCTGCAGCTGCAGCTGCAGCCTGCCGAACAGACCGATTAGTACTAGCGTTTTCTGGTTGATTGGTTTAACGAAAATCTGGAATGGAGATACATTACAGGTCTAGCCCTCCTCCCTCTCGTCTTGTCGTCTCGAGAGCTGCTGCTCGTCCCGCAGCCTTTACAGGTCTAGCCCTGCTCTGCTCCAGCAGAGGAGGGCACGCTAGTCCCGTTTGACCGCGCTGATCACAGAACAAGACAAGAAGACGAGAGAAGAGAGAAAGAGAAGCTCTCCCCTCCCTCCCTCCCTCCCTGCAGGCAGCTCTTGCTTTCCCCCTCCCAAAATCAATCCCCAATCCTCCCCACTGCCCGCCAACCCATGGCTTCTCCTTCCTCCTCCTCGCACAGCCTCCCGGAGTGGGACGAGAGAGACGAGCGCCGCGACAGCATCGCTGATCTCGCGGCGATGCTCGGTGTCCAGGAGACGGAGCACCTGCTCGTGGACGAGCAGTTCGAGCTGCCCCAGTGCCTGGTCGACAGGGAGGAGCACGAACTTGAGCTTCACGACCCGGCGTCCCTCCCCGCTAACTCCGACCCCAACTACACCGGCCCGAACGCTCCGATGGAGAAAGGCTACTGGGTGAAAGTGTCCTCGGCTGATGCCCTCGTTCAGTCGTGCACCATGTGCGACCTGGAGGAGAAGCTGCAGCTCCTCGAGCACCCGCTGTACGTCTTTCTGCTGCCAAGCATCCCTCTCGACGATGCGCAGCGCATTTCGGAGATGAAGCCGTACGAGCTCAACGTCACCTCCATCTGCGTCCTCAACGATGCGTTACTGATGAGCAAGGTGGCGTCTTTCCAAGAGGCCCGTCGCCTGATGAGAGCTATTCAGGAGGAGAGGAACGCCTGAAGATCAGCAAGGAAGGTCTCACCGCGTCAATCCAGCCACATCTCGAGCGCCTACAGGAGCACTCGGCTCGCTACCAAGAAGCCAAGGCTGCGTACCAGGCAGCAAGAGGCACGGCCGAGGAGATGGGCCTGCGCTTCAAGGCTCTAGCTGCTGCAAGCAGCCGACTTGTGGCATCCAAGGTCGTCAATGGCATGAAGGACGCTGTAGCCAATGTGGAGTTACTTGACGAGTCCATGGCCAAGAGCATGGCTGAATTGGAGGCAGCTCTCAAGCGCCCAACTTTCATGGGTTGCCCATGCCCGGCCAATGTGCCACCTTGTGCGGCTGGTACCTCAATCTCTTCTTGCTCTGCCTTGTTGCTCTGTTTACCATTGTACCACCCTGGTGCCTGTCTAGCTCACTGTTCTGTTTGCATTGTTGTGCTTGCACAGGGGACGGGACGCAGGCTGTGGAGCAGCAGGAGGGAGGCGGCGGCGGCGGCGTGGACGTTGCGGTGGAGCAGCACTAGGGAGGCGGCGGCGCAGCAACTCCGACTTCGGAGATGGACTGATGGAGTGACTTCTGAATGCAAATTTACCTCGTTCGTAGTATGATTTTCGTATTGCAACTTCTGCAAATGATTTCGAGACTGGCATTGGATATGTCTTCTATCAAACTTGATGTTACTGGCTGTTTTAGACTCACCGTCATATCATCAAACTTGAATTTCTGGCTTGTTTAGTATCCATTTGCATAAGTATCCAGTTGCTTGCTATGTGCCTTTACCTCTTCTCTATGAACATGTAAGATGCTATTTTTTTTTGCTCCCAACAATTGCTGCCCCTGATCTCGCTGTTCAATGAGTTCTTGTTTCTCCAGCAAAGAGGACATGAAACCTGTTATTTCTAGTCCTGTTTATGATTTCCTCAATAACATCTTGCACTCTGGAACACCATGTCTGTTGGCCTCTTTTCTTAGGTTCCTGTTGTGTGGAACATAGTAATGGCATGCATATTGCAGAGGTGTGCATTAGCATTGCAGTTTAGGTGAAGTTGGTGGCGGTGCACGGTTTGTGTTTATGTCCAACTAGTAACTGTGTCATTAGCAAGCTTGCCTTGTTTTGAACATGTGCTGCAGGCTCGGAAAAACAGGACACTACAGATATTTTCGCCTTATCCAATCAAATGCTACGTATTTGTTTTGAACATGTGCCATGTTTGATATCCACAAAACCTTTATCGTACGTATAACGGTATAAGCACCAGCCCATAGATGCTCTATCACATTTGATGTGGTGCAGCTGAACGGAAGGTTCTGAAGGAAGAACAGAATTAGTAGGGACTGGTATCTTGCCAGTATGGAAATTTGGGTGTACCGTGTACGCATGCTCTGAAGCTTCTCTGTTGTAGTAACTGTTAGAGAAATTGCTGGAGTTTCAGAAGTTGAGTTTGCAAAATCGGATGGTTGATTGGTAGTACTAGATGTATCGTGTTGCCTGCTGTTCATCTCCTGGCGCTAAATAGAGTTAGACAATTGTACATGCTCTAGATACGTACCCATCATGCAACTATTTCTTTGCGCAAGAGGGATCTGATAAGATTATGTACAGTTATTACAACCTACGTCCAGAAGACCAGAGCTCATTCATGATTCACAAATTCCTGAATACTAACTTGAAAACCAGGAAAAGAAACATGACTTGCTAATCTTGACGACAGTGAAAGGCTTCCCCACCTCGATCGGTGCCATCGAGAGTAACCAGGCGTACCCATCAACACAACTACACAAGCTGCAGATTCCTACATAATTAACCACATCGTCTAATAAGCTGTCAAATTAAGACCTACGATTTTCAAAACATCACGGTATGCCCCTTCCGGATCTAGATAATTCTTTGCAAATTTCTCGAGTGTTATAAAATAAGCATGGTCGGGCTTCCAAGGTAAATCCGGATATCCCTTCTTTGCTAGATTTAAGATCATAAACTCAAGTGCATCGGCACTCAGCAAAATGTACTTTGCCAGCTCCAGTTGACCCCGTAATCCAAACACACCTGTCATGTGGACGGCCTTGAGATGTTGGTGCTGGTACGGGCGTATGCTATCAGTTGTATTCAGATAAAGTGGTTGCGAGTCCAAACCGTCCATCTGCATCAATAAGACCCATTACCACTATATTTATATGGTGAAATATGAAGGATGAAGAAAGGACGAACTAGAATTTCATTCTGCTTTACTAAAAAAAAATCATGCTGCTACATCCAAAACCTGGGTCAAGTATTGAACTGGGCAGAATTGTTACAAATGTTCGTTTTCTTTTTTCTTGTCAGTTTGAGTGTATGCTTGGTACACAATATACTTGCACACCATATATATGGGGATCAAGATCAGGCGCAAATTGCATGAAAAAAAACCCCCCATAATCCACAGAAAAGTGTTGCATTACGAGTGATAAACACATGGCGAATTTTCTATGCAAGGATAAAAAGCACTTAACAAATCATATAAAAATATTAATAATGAATAAAAATTGGTACCGGCGCAATATGAGTGTGCAAGATCACATCTGCCCATGTGCCAGAACTATCAACTGAATTTACTGTGTAAATTAAACGGGTATAATACTTACACGTTTTTTTTTCTGGCAAGGGAGTATAATACTTACATGAAGTACAAAATGCTCTAGTTGAGGTGCTGCCTCTAGAATTTGTGTCAAACGAAGGATGACAAGTGCGCTCTCAGGATCTCCAAACGTTTTGCAGAACAGTGTCAAGTATCTCAAGCGAATAAATATAGTAGTGTTCTTGATCAATGTAGTCGTCTGGAGAGAGGATTGCATATGCCAAAAGATAAGGTACATGAATGCATAAACATTACATGTGCGCCCAGCCGGGCAAAAAAATTGAGAGATGAGACGATCAACGCGAGTGAATGGAACTAACCTTTCTGTCCATGCTAAATGTTAGGACAAGACGATCAACATGAGAGAATGAGCAGGAAAGATCATCCCAAAAGTAGCCGATGGAATCATAGGCCCAGTAAAGATGGACGTTTGCCTCTGATAACTTCAAGGAATCGTTAATTTTAATCGGCAGAAATGGCCTCCCAACGTACTCAAATGTTGTAAGGCTCATAGCATGCAAATCAATACTTTTTATGTCACATTCGCCAACATGCAGGTAGCGCAGGCAGCATGTCGTTTGGGGCACGATAAGATGAGGAAGAAAGGAATGAGTAATTCTTAGCCACTCAAGAGCGGGACAATTTGATAGGAAAGGAGTCAGATCCCCTAGATCTGCCACCTGTTTCAGCTCGAGCTTCTTCAGCATCACGAAGCCAGGAAAGCCGCCATCTGGTGTTGGCAGCTCTAAGGACACATTGCCGAGGGCAAGAGACACGATGCTGCTGAATGGTGCAGTTTCTGGCAACCTGTACTTGTTTTTCCATGGTCGTCGTGGGCGCGGATCGCCGGTTGAAGCCGCTACACCCGACGGGATTCAGTATCGGTATAAACCTCCTAATGCTTGTGATACGTCGGATCGATTTTTTTTAGATAAGCACTGCATTGGATCGATAGGGATTCTATTTTTAGATAAGCACTGCATTGGATCGATAGGGATTCTAACCTCCTTTTTATATAGTCGCTCTTCTATTCAGATGAACAGATTACAATTTACGGGAAAAAAATTCAGTAGTCCTAACCCCGTCCGCAACTCCGATTGGATGCAGCCATGCAGGAGCCGCGTGCACGATGTGATTTTTTTTCCTTTTTTTTTTTGAGGGAAGCGTGCACGATAGTGATGCCGACGGGTTAGTACAGGCCCATGAGGCACGTCAGGCGTCTAGGCCACGGTCCATCAACGCACGGCAACGGCCCAGAAGATTGGCCTGGTTTCGATCTTTATTTAACGGAATTGCATGTCATCTGTTTCCGTCATTCCGTGTATCGTGCAACCCTCACGTTGGTTGATTGGGATCCTCTTATATCGCTGAAAATTCTAGGCCGCTGAGGTGTTGCAATACACCAATTCAGGATTACATGTGTGGAACTAGGAGACCATCATTAAATGTAAACCGTATACCAATTCAGGAGTAGTAGTAAGCAAGTGAAGTTGACATGCGCCGCCGATGGCCGAATGCATATTAACGATTGGCCAATGCTTGATGAGGACAGGAGGCCTACCATAGCAACCAGACACGTACTGTGCCTGACGAAACTCTGTTCAACGGCCCTCTGATGAATGTCACTGTCCCACTCGTGCATGATACTATTGTGCACCCAAGGGGAATCATATAAAGAAGGAAAAATTCATCACCAGATTATTAACAAACGGAAACAGAATCCTGGACAATGACAAGAGAAAATCATGGACAATCGAACTCGTTTTCATTATCACCAGAAGCTAGCAGAAACCTGGCAGTGGCGGGACATGAGGTAATTAGGAGAACCAGTTCTCAACGATCCATCTGGAAAAAGGAAAAGTGTAGTACTGTAATGCTATACGGTAGCAGTACGTATGAACCTATCCTGATTGGGCAAACGTTAGCTTTTGGTGTGGGTACTCCTTCCTGACTGAATTTTGTACCACGAAGATTACTTGTACCGTCTCGATATCAGATCAAATCCAAAGTGCCCCGAATTTCCTGCACCTTAGTGTTGTTGGAGTCGAGGAGTTTGAGGGTGTTGATCCTCGTGGCTTCGACATTGATCTCCCACTCGGAGAAGCTCTGCACGCCGCGTGCGTGATCCTGCAGGGTGATGATCATCTCGCCGTCGCTGATCTGAATGAACGGAGCCTTGAGGTCGTCGCGGATCGGGACGTAGCCCCCGAGGAGCAGATCCGCCCGCGCTTGGTCAGCCCACGCACGGGCTGCAAGCTTGGCGTCCGCCACCGACTCGTCCAGGGGGGCGAACGGGATCGTGCCGCCGCCGCCTTGAGGATGTTGCAGTCGCGCGAGCGT